>CAUYPK010073589.1:0-31796 GCA_963574355.1 Loris lydekkerianus | reverse complement strand
GTACATGTATACCATGGAATACTATGCAGCCTTAAAGAAAGATGGAGACTTTACCTCTTTCATGTTTACATGGATGGAGCTGGAACATATTCTCCTTAGCAAAGTATCCCAGGAATGGAAGAAAAATTATCCAATGTACTCAGCCCTATTATGAAGCTAAACTATAGCTTTCACTTGAAGGCTATAACCCAACTATACCACAAGACTATGGGGAAAGGACCAAGGAAGGGGAAGGGAGGGGGCAGGTTTGCGTGGAGGGAGGGTAATGGGTCGGGCCACATCTATGGTGCATATTTTTATCTATAATAATAAAAAAAGACATTTGCACTAGATTGTTTATCGCAGCACAATTTACAATCATCAGGAGGTGAAAACAACCTAAATGCCCATCAACTCAGGAATGAATTAATAAACTGTGATATATGTATACCACAGAGTACTATTCTACTGTAAGAAAAGATGGTGACTTTACATCTTTTTTATTAACCTGGATGGAGATGAAACTCTTTTTCGTAAATTATCACAAGAATGAAAAAACAAGTATCCAATATATTCCATTCTAATATGAAAATGGTAGATGATCTAACATATGCCCACAAAGGAGAAAGAATTAATTCTATTCAAGTTGGGAGGGGAAGAAGGTGAGTGGAGAAAGGGGGGTATTGGTGTGTTTCTATTTAAAGGGCACAAGGTAGGGTGTATGACACACTTTTTTGTGTGGGACACAACTACAAGAGGGGCCATATCTTATACCCTCACACTAACCTGAAATTTTAAAAAGAAAATCTACTTGCCCTAAATGAGAAGTCAATTAATGGGAACTGTCCTATTGTCAAAATAGTGCATTTTGCCAACTAAGTAACAATTTATTATCTATTTGTAAATAAACTTAGATTGAATTAAGGAAAATTTCTTTTTGATAGAATATAAATTATTTTTCAATAAAACTGTAGACACAAATTGTTACCCATTTCTGTAAAACATCTAGAGAGTACATTATTTATAATACCCAGTGTCTGAATTATTTTGGATTTCCCATGAAGCAATCTCTAGATATTAAAAACTGACTTTGTATATATTCTCATGATAGTAGCAGAGGTTGTTTTTATTGCAAAAAAAGATTATACAGAAAGAAAATAACATTACTGAGATGCTGAGTCATTGCCTTCCAAAAAACTGGATGATTTTCCAAATAATCAGCACAAGGTAGCTAACTAGCCCTGCATTCAGACATGGGCAAGAGAGATCTTTACTCTGGATCCCAAATCTGAGGGGATCCCCACATATTACAAATAGCAATACACAGAAATGTTTTGTTTGAGGTACATAATAGAAGTTTTGAAAAATTGGGTAAAAATTTTGGTCATGAAAATCACAGCAGATAGACACTTGATCTGAATTGAGCCACTCAAGCCACTAGTGTGTGTGTGTGTGTGTGTGTGTGTGTGTGTGTGTGTGTGTGTTGTGTAGGAGGTTGGAGAGATGAGAAAACTATAGCTTTTGTGTGTTGAAAACAGAGAAAGAGAACTGCTTTTGTTCAAGTTTCACTGTCCCAAATCTTTGAAAGTAGGTGGCATAACTGGAACTGTCTCTAAATCCTGAGTCAGAAAAGAGATGTGTTGAGGAAAGAAAGTGGATCCTGCTGGCTCTTTGGGGAATTTGTCATGAGTTCAGGCAGGTCCTCTCGCCACTCAGACCTGCCTCTTCCCTGCCTTGTCCCTTCAAGTTCCTATTCCCAATTAGGCTGCAAGACAACAAGTCTGGATAAGAAATTTGTAACCCCTTCAGCCTCCAGTAACCAAGTGCTGTCGAGGAAGTAAAGGTGATGGGGAGAGGAAATGAGGGACGACTAGTCTGGGCCATGAGAATAGTTTCATTTACTATTTTTACATATTTAGAAAGATGCTTGTCGGTCTTTTGCCCTGGGCTCTACAAATGGAGGTGGGGGGAGCTTAGAGATTTCCACATCATGTCATTCATACTTTAAATATGAAAAGAAACCTGTTTCAAAAGATTTGTTCATCTCCAAGAAAACATGTTAATATTGCTAAATGATGTAAGAAAAAATACCAATCCACCACAAAGATTCCAAAAATAAGTGATTGCTAAGTAACTCACAGGAAATGCCACTAAACGAAGCCAAATCTGATAAATATACTTTCCTTCTTCCGAGCTTATATTAGTATTGATGGGTTCCTAGAAATTGATTTAGCTCTTTCCTGTTTTCAAGTGACAAATACAAAGTCAAGAAGACTGATTAAATTTTTCTTATTGATATTTTTATTCAATACCTGCATAGTGTGCCTGGTAGTAAGAATGTTTAGAGATTATTGACATGAAGATCTTAGTCCAGATACAATGGTCATTTGAAAAGGTGGTAGCATTTGAAAATAAATATGAATGAAGTAGGAGCCATATGAATATACGTGTAGAAAGGAAGAATAGTGAATACAAAGAGAAAAAGAAATGTAGATGCCTGCTGTAGAAGGCCATGTGTTTACTTTATTGAGACAGTAAGCAAGGAAGAAAAATCAGAAAGAACTAGAATCATCATACAGGTAGCCCAGTCATTCAGGGATCTGTGGACATAAAAAGAACTTTAGTTTTGACTTTCTTTCTTTTTTTTTTTTTTTTTAATGAAGTTGCATTTAATTGCCCAGGCTGGTCTCAAACTCCTGGACTGAAGCAATCCTCCCACCTCAGACTCCTTGATAGCTAGGACTCTAGGCAGGAATTTAGATTTTATGCAAAGAAAAATGAACAGAAATGGAAGGTAGACTGCCCAAAGGAAGGACATTCTCTGAGGCATACGACAAAGGATCCTGTGGCTGATGTGTGGCAGGGACTGGAGGGACTGGGCAAGGACAACAATCAGAACACAGTACATTACAGGCAACCTGGTGGCCCCAAATTCCTTATGCACACTTGACTTCCTTGTATGAAAGCTCGTTTTCTTTAAATTTGCTGTACCTATTGTATGTTTTCCTTAAATTAACAACTTTTTAGGGCACCATGAGCTATTACTTCCTCCACTTCTCCTTTCCTTCTCTTTATTTCAAATGGAGAAACACATTTGTTAAGATGGTGTGAAAAGACGGTAGTTTTTGTTGTTATTGTTAGTATGCAGCAAAATTGACATATTAAGGTGAACATTGTCAATAATTATCTTCTATTATAGTATAGCCTTTGATAGCACACTGCTCTCAACTAAACAAAGTAAACATGAAACAAATGTACATTTATGTATTTATATTTAATTATATTATATATACTACTATATATCTACATGTGTTATTACAGTATTCAGCATTATGAAATATATTTTATATATAATTTATAAACATTGAATATAAATAGAATTGTGATTATTATGTTTCTACACTCTAATAAATCATTCCAGTCACCCCTGGAGCGTGTACACTCCACTTTGGACACACTAGGAAAATTGGGGAGGCTTAATTCTAAATTATGTAAAAGTTAATAGTTAGCTTCTCCATTGCAACTGTAACAACCTACTGCGATCTTTCCAGGAAGGGGGAAGAATTTGCACGACTTTTGAGATGTTGAGGTTCATCTCCAGGACAGATGTCAGAAAAAGGACAGAGGCATGGAAAAGACTGAGCAAGTGAGGCTGGGTGAGAGGAGGGAGGGGAGACAGAAGAGAAAGGATTTTGAGGCCAATCCAAAGGACCTACACCTGTGTGAACTGAGAAGTGATTTGAAGAGAAAAGTACAGAAATGCTGCGCTCCACCTCTTGGATTCTGCATGTTTCTGACTCAGCCTGACCTTGTTTTCTTTCTGTTTTGAACTATAACTCAATACTTTTCTAAATATTGAAGGCATAACTCAAGTGTTTTTCTAACCCACTCCATCTCCATAAACCTTTCTACATGTGTGACTGCATCTACCATCATCTCCGTGTCTATATTTCTATGAGTAGAAATATGTGAATATTATCTAACATCTCTCTATCCTCAATCTCTCTATATATTTTTGAAATCTTTAATAGAATACTTCACCCAGCATACAGATGTATCAAGATTTATGCAGTGTGCTCTACAAATGCCTTCTTGAGAACAGGGGGAATGGCATTCGGTTGCTCAATACAGAGTATTTATTTTTGTATTGTGATCTCCACTTTTACTTTTTCCCCTACAGTCTTGAAAATGAATGGAAGTTTAATTTGAAAAGTGACCTAACGTATATGAAAGAAACGTAGTATTCCACACAGTTGACAATCGTCAAATAATTGAAATTTCTTATTATTACATGCACAAACTATATACAATTTTGAATACCTTTAAGATTCTGGGTGAATCTGGCAGAAAGTGCACAATTCTCTGGAGCAAGTTATCTTAATTTCTTCATGTTTGATTCATTAAACCGTTCACTCTTGAATCAAGAAGCACCATCAGCACATGGACAGATAGAATTTTTTCTCTCAAAGGTTTGACACTCTAACAAAGTAGGCAAAATCCCAGACTGAGCCTAGCAAATGTAAACAGCGATTGCTACTTTTCATTACTATAACTGAGACTGTCTCCTCAGTTCTATTTTGTTTGCAATTATTTGCCTAAGATGAGTTTTCTAGGTTCAAATTTATAATATTAGCAAAAGTAAAAGTAAGAAGAAACATAACTTATAAAGGTATGCATTTGAAATGTATTTTATCAGCAAGTTCATGGCTATTTCAGTATTTAGGATGTTATCTTGTTTTGACGATTATGAATTCTACCAAATTTTATAAGAATATAAATATTAATTTTTAATATTATATTATTTATAATATAATATTAATTTTGTAAAATATAATAAATATTTCTTAATCCACTACTCAGCTTTATCAAATCTTAAAATGATTCATATTTAAACTGTAGATACATTTATGGCTCCAGTATACCCTACCCAAACCCATTCTTCCTCATTTTCTCCCCAGAGTTAACCACCACCTTGTGTTTTATGATTATCATTCCCCTATACTTTTTTTTTTTTTTTTTTGCAGTTCTTTGGCCTGGGCTGGGTTTGAACCTGCCACCTCTGGCATATGGGGCTGGTACCCTACTCCTTTGAGCCACAGGCGCCACCCTCCCCTGTACATTTTTATGATTTTATTCTATATCTATGCATCCCATCAAGAATATGTACTATAGTTTTACAAGACTGCAAAATTTGTTTTAACATTGCAGTAATATAATAGTGGATATTGTAGGGCTCTCTATAGTGGTGATACATTGGATACACATTGTTCAATTTGACTTTTTTTTTCTTTTGAAAAAATATACTAATAATATGTTGGCAGCACACATCTTTCTATTATTATAATAGATACTAAAGGGTATCTATTATTTCCTTACCCTTTTTCTTTTTCTTCTTACCCTATTTCTGTTCTTTCCTTTCTTTAAATCTAGTATGAAGTTAATTCTGGGCGTCCTGGCTTGATTATCTAGACTTGTTACATTTTCTATGTTACCTTGTTCTGCATTTCAGATATTCTCTTCTTTGTCTTTTACTTCCGTACCATTATTATTATTTGGAAATAAACTTTTTAGTAATATTTCTTGTTCTCTCGTCTTTTTAAAATATGTGTACCTTTGTTCAATTCTGAGTTTAGAAATTATAGTTTTACTGATTACTTTGATTCTCAAAGTAATTTCTTGTTCCTCTAATATTAGTTGTTCTGTTTTTTTCCTCTAGCCTCTTGTCTTCTACACTGTTGATTTTCTGTAAGTGTCTGGTGATTCCTGGTTGTTGGTTCATGTTTATGAACAAAAGACCAGGTCAACTGTACAATAGCTGGTCTGGAAATCTGACATTGGATAGACGTTTTTTCCTCTAACAAATCTTTTCTTTGAATGTTAGTACTGGCTGTTGGTCTGTAACATACGGGCAGAGTGTTTCAAAGGCCAACTTTATGTAAGGTCACTCATCCTAAAAATCAGCTCTGTCTTAATTTCTAGTAATACAAGTAGATCTTTATTCTACCATCCCAATGCTCACAATGGAAGCTGAACACTTCTGAATATGTTACTAAATTTTTCATAAGCAGTTCTCTCTTTTTAACCTGGGGGCAGAAGATCTTTGTATCATGACAATACTTTGCTCTTAATCAAACAGTAGGTTTACAGAAGTCAGTGAGGCTGACTATGTGTTCCCCATTTATCCTAAATTAAATGCTATGAACACTGCCCCATAAGCCTACTGTTGGGTCATAAGACTTGCAAGTAGAGTACTCCTATTTTCAAATTCAGTCTTTTGGGACATTTGACTTTATGATCTTCCAGACTGTTTTGCTGATGGGTATTTCTCCCTTTAAAAATGATCATATTTCAGTGAAATAAAAACAAAACTAAATAGGTAAACAAAATAAAATTATTTTCAGAGTTTTGTATTGCCTGGGAAAGAGAGCACATTGCTTCCAACATCCTGAGTAATGAATTGCTATGTCCATAGGAGATTTTCACCTTCCAAGCTGCTCAGAATTATCCTCTTTCAATCAGCCTTACATCTAACACCATGTGGGCTTCCCGCAAGATAAATTCCATGCTGATAGATTGGCTACATGTCAGTGTTCTGGGGTGGGAGATTCTGCCAAATTATCTTAGGCAAAGAATGCTTTGTAGGTGACACTCAAGAGACAACTTGAGAAGCCAGCTGTGATGTGGGTGGGAAATCCATGCTTCACCATCATGAGGAAAGGTTGGATGTTGCTGGCTCTCAGCTGCCCTTAAATTTGGAATGAAGCATGGTAGTGCTCTTCTCTCCTTGCCAGCTCTCAGAAGGCACAAGGGAACTCTTGATTAGGTTTTATACTTACTTTCAAACAGCTATCACACATCCTGATGCCTAGAAACAGAATAAATCAACAGTTTGTCCCTGAAAACATATGGTAATTCTGGCAGGTTTTTTTTGACCTGTGAAAATGTTATTTGTGACCTAATTGTTTGTAACTTGTTCAGTGGTACTCGACGTTCCAGACTATCCCATAACAATTCAATTAACCCATCATTCAATTGAATTAGAAGTAAAAGTAACCTGATCCATAGTTCCAAATGACAGAGATGAGTTTTGTGATACATTGTAGATCAATCCCACAGCCACCACGGTGGGAGTGCCACGGCAGCAAAGTGACAGGGAAGCATCTAATGATGACTCTGCCATCCCTCACCTGTGTCCTTCCAGTGACGCCACTGCCCTCTCACATTTATCCTTAAGATTTTGGTTAGGAAAGGGGATCATACTTTTTGTTATTATTTATAGAATTTAAAACTTTTTTTTTGCAGTTTTCACTGGGGCCGGGCTTGAATCCACCACCCCTGGTATATGGGGTGGTGCCCTACTCCTTGAGCCACAAGCACTGCTAGAATTTAAAACAAACTAAAAGAGAAAGTATCTTTTCATGATGATGCCATTTAATAGAAATTCTAAGGTCCATCAGAGAGTCTATTGGAACTGAACTGACTGTTGAATCTTTTTCTACTTTCTCCTATTTAGCTTGATTTGACAAACTAATTAAAGAATTAAGAGATTAATTATAAACACCTATCTATAATTTCTGAGTATTGATATAATTAGAAAAAGATTGATTTTTATTCCAAGTACTCAAGCATATTAGAGAATGTAGTTAATACACTGGCGATGTCTGATTTTCTCATATTCTGGAAATAACTTTAAGAAATATCAAGCAGATACTTAATGAATATATTACAAATACAGTAGAACCTCCATAGTTGACAACCTGCCTACGTTGACCACCTCTTTAAGTTGACCTGATATGCATAGACTGAACAAGCATTATGTTGATCACCTCTGTGTTTTGACCAGATTGTTATAGTCCTCTTGGGTGGTCAACTTTCAGAGATTCTACTGTATATCGTTTTACTCCCTCCTCTTCCTTCTTCTTTGCTGAACATTGACTTTTTATTTTTGTTCTCCAAAGTGCTATTCACTTTTAAAGGCACACCTAATACTAGTGACAGAATGTCTGATTTTATTTATAGCATACCAAAAAGAACTTGGGGATTAGCCTCCCCAGGACGCAGGTGCCTCTCTGGAGAAATGCAAATTCTCCCCGATTTGATGTGTTCTTAGATTCCTATCAGTGTCTGTGAAGAATGGATGGTATGAAGCACCAAGGAAGCCATGGTTTTTTGCCTCACACTTTCATACTTGCTGACTCTCAATAGTTTCCTAAAGGAGGATTGACTGACTATTCTCAGACCCCATACATACTCACCAGGATCTTATCAGCCAACATCTCTCCATCATGCAAAGTCAAATAAATTATTCAGCACTGTTTTAGTCATACAATATTCATTGTATTTTACATAGGTTAATGTGAAAAATACATAAAATCCTACAAACCAAACCAACATGAGTCATCGAGTATCTTGAAAGCACCTATTTAATTAATTAATGCTGAATACTGAAAACCATTAATGTCCCCTATGTAGCATGTCATGAAGACAAAGAAAAATATGTCCTAAACTGGAGCCACCATATTTAGCTCTGTAGTCAAAAATATATAATTATTATTTTGAAGAAATAGATACCTTGAATGACAAATTTCAAAGATATATTTATTAGAGAAGAAAAAATTTAGAAAAATATTTGAAAAAAAAAATTTTTTTGCCAAAAGTCCATTAAAACAAGAACTATTTACCTTTGATTTGCTTTATATGTTACATACTTCTATAATAATTATCCTTACACTACTTCTATAATAATTATCCTGAGAATAGTAAATAGTTACTCTACACTGAGCACCTGATATATGCCAAGTAATAAGTTCATCACTTTATAAACACATTGCAACCTTGGAAGTAATTTTTACTATCAACAGACAAATGTGTCCTACCTATGACTCCTCCCCCTGGAAAGCAATCTCTATTAATATTGCTATTCTAATTTTGAAGCAGCATCTAACTTTTTTCTTTATTAACTAAAGAAAATATATTCTACTAGAAATAGGAATGAATTAAAGAATTAAAAAAGGAGACAGAGTGTTAGAAAACTTGTAGTACAAGAAGTAAAATCACCACATAGTAATCTGTATTTTCTATAGTTACTCTTCAGCTATGTCAACTTTCTCCTGACATTTCTGTCAAGAAATTTTTTCACTCCCTTGATGTTACCCCACCCTCAATGTCTCCAATGTCTTCACTCCAACAACACTGCTTTATTCTTCTCTCTTTTCTTTGATAGAGGATTGCTACTTTCTTTAGGGGTTTCCAGTTTACTGAATTATAAATATTTTGATCATCTCCATCACAGGTAATAAAGAAAACTAGATTCAAGAACTATAAATAATTTGCCCATTTTCCTCTAAGTGGGCTTGAATTCAAGCTTGGGTCTGTTTTAAGACAAAATCTGCCATTTCTGTTTCATAGGGCCATTTATAGAAAACTCTTTTCTTTTGCCATTCTAAACAAAATATCTTGGAATAACTAAATTATGACTTGGAAATGAACTGAAGATGAAAATCTAGACATTTTATATCATGTCTTTTTCAAATTCACAAAAAAAATGTACAGTATATAAATATGGGGAACATACTCTCAGACATTTGGTCCCAAATTGTGATATGTGAAATATAATGGACTATCTTTTGTTGTCCCTTTTTTTATAAAAAAAATTTTTTTTTTTTTTACTTCCCAAAGCAATCTACAGATTCAATGCCATCCCTGTTAGAATACAAAATACCAACATCGTACTTTCAAGACTTGGAAAAAATAATCCTTCCTTTTGTGTGGAACCAGGAAAAAACCCATATAGCTAAGGCAATTCTTAGCAATAAAAATGAAGCTGGGGGCATCAGCTTACCAGACTTTAGGCTGTACTACAAGGCCATCATGATCAAAACAGCACAGTATTGGCACAAAAATAGACATAGACATCTGGAACTGAATAGAAAACCATAAGATGAAAAAAATATCTTACAGCCACCTAATCTTTGATCAACCAAACAAGAACATACACTGGGGCAAAGACTCCCTATTCAATAAATGGTGTTGGGAGAACTGTATATCCACATGTAAAAGACTGAAATTGGGCCTGCATCTTTCTCCACTCACAGAAATTGATTCAGATGGATAAAACGCAAATTTAAAGAATGAAATGATAAAAATCCTCAAGCAAAGCATGGTAAAAACACTTGAAGATATCAGCCTGGGGAATGACTTTATAAAGAAGACTTCCATAGCAATTGCAACTACAAAAATAAACAAATGGGACTTAATTAGACTGATGGACTTTACCTAACAAACACAGTCTTCTATACAGCTAAGGAGATAACCAAACCAAATCAACAACCTACACAATGGGAAAGGATATTTGCATATTTTGAATTGGACAAACGCTAGATAACTAGGATCTACAAAGAATTCAAATCAATCAACATGAAAAAAAAGCCAACAATCCCTTATATCAATGGGCAAGAGAGATGAATAGAACCTTCTCTAAAGAAGACAAATGGCTAGCAAACATATGAAAAAAAGCTCATCATCCCTAATTATTAGAGAAATGCAAATCAAAACCACCCTGAGATATCATCTAATACCAGTGAGAATGGCCCACATCACAAAATCTCAAAACTGCAGATGGTGGCCTGGATGTAGAGAGAAGGGAGCACTTTTACACTCCTGGTTAAACTGCAAACTATTAATAATACAACCTTTTTGGAAAGAAGTATGGAGAAACATCAAAGAACTTAAATTAGATCTCCTGTTTGATCCTGCAATCCCATTACTGGGCATTTACCCAGAAGAAAAAAATCCTTTTATCATATGGACACCTGCACTAGACTGTTTATCACAGTTCAATTTACAATTGCTAAAAATGGGGAAACAGCTAAAATGCCCACCGACCCAGGAATGTGGTATATGTATACTATGGAATACTATTCAGCCGTTAAAAAAGATGAAGACTTCACGCCTTTTTGTATTAACCTGGAGGGAAGTGGAACACATTCTTCTTAGTAAAGCATCACAAGAATGGAGAAGCAAGAATCCTATGTACTCAATTCTAATATGAGGACAATAAATGACGTAGTACATGGTGGGTGGGGAGGGGAGAAAGGGAATGGGTGGGAACAGTGTGTGACATACCTTTTGGGTCAGGACACAATTGTAAGAGGGACTTTACCTAACAAATGCAATCAATGTAACCTGATTCAAAAAGCAAAAAAAAAAAAAAGAATAGGTTAATTATCCTATAAAATAAAAATAGTATATCACAAGACCCCTACCATTTTATGAAATTTGCCAGGGATCCTGAAAGAACTGGAAGAAGCAAAACTTACTGACTTACTAAACAACTAATGTCACTGGGAAAGATAATGAAAAAAATATTTCAGAATGGGTGAATGATAGATATCCTGTTCGTTTATAACCCCCAGTCCATCCACACTCTCTTGGGGATCCTGAAGGTCAGTGGGATTCCTGCCTGGATACATCACTCACATGTGAAACCAGCCAGAAAGGGGGAGTGGACAGTCCAATGACACCCAGAGCATTCCCACCATCTTGCCCTGAAAAAACAGACTACAGCCCTGTCCCAGTCACACACCAGGGACTGACTGGTCTACCCGTGACAGAAGCTTGAGGATGAGCAGCATCAGCGTGGGACTGATGACTGATTCTTCGCTTTGGACTTTTTCATCTCCTTCTTTAATCTTAGGGGTAAGTCATGATGATGTTTGTGAAAAATGTATCCAAAAGGTAACCCAAACTAGACAAACTGTCAAAATTGTGTTATTGGTTTACTCTTACTATGAATGTACAGGAAAGCCTGAAGGTACTTGCATATATAGTAACATTCAATATCAGATATGTGTGCCCCCAAGAGGGCCAGCTGTTTGCTACAATCCTTCTGAACCCCCAGAGCAAACTGAATTAGGTATGTAGTATACTGATATCCCTAGAAAGACAATAACGTGAGTTATAACAGAAGGAATAGCTAAACAAGTAAAAAAAAAAAAAAAAATCATTAAGAACAATTTTGCAATATATACCAACATGTGTTTTTTTATATTTTCAATAATAATTAGAAATTTTCCATGTAGAAATACTATATATTTCTGAAGAATTATTTCTACATATTTCATATTTTGTGTTGTTATGTTAACTTTAATTCTCTAATTGTTAATGGTATGCAATGGATGTCTGTATATTGAACTTTAATCCAAAAGAATAAATAAATAAAATTGCTATATAAAATTTAAAAAATATAAATTTGTAACAATTTAAAAATATTAAAATCTTATTTACCTCATTTTATACAGTACATTATTTTTTAGTATCTGAAACATTTTTCAGATTTCAGAATATTGCAAGGGTGTACATATTTGATTATGTAATTTGCTGTTGTGCGTGTTTACAATTTAAGTCAAAGTGGGAAATGTGCCCTTTACCCAGAATATGTGCATTACACTAGTTATGTGTGATTTCACCCTATCTTTCCTTCCCCTCCCACCTACTTGATTTCCAGTGAATTTTAATTCCATATGTGTACACAAATATTGCTCAACTAGTTCAATTTTAGTACTGAGTGCATGTGATCTTTTTCCATTTTTGAGATACTTCATGCAAAGGCCATCTTCAGTGATGCTCTTTTGTAAACTCATTTTATAATTTTCTACCTAGTTTTCTTTTCAAACTCTAGCATCTATCATCTTTAAAATGTTGATACTCATTCAGAGGCTGCCTTACTCTGAAAACTCTACTTTTATCTATTCTTTTCTTTTTTTTTTTAAGAGACAGAGTCTGACTTTGTCACCCTCAGTAGAGTGCTGTAACATCACAGCTCACAGCAGCCTCCAGCTCTTGGGCTTAGATTATTCTCTTGCCTTAGCCTCCTTAACCTATTCTTAATGACTGTGTTGTTTTTGAAAGGTTTTATGTTCACAGAGAAATTAAGAGGATTTTGCCATATACCCCTTCACCTATACATGCGTAGCTTCCTTATTATAAACATCCCCCAGCTGACTGGTACATTGGTTATACTATCATTTAACCTGTATTGACATTATCATCCAAAGTTCATGTATGTATTAGGGTCAGTCTTGGTGTTGTATATTTTATTAGTGATATGATATTTATAATGATATGAATCCATCATTAAAATGTCATAGAGTGTTTTCCCTGTCCTCTTTCTTCTGCCTAGTCATTTTTCCCTCCACCCAAAACCCATGGCAACCATTAATCTTTCTATCTCCACAGATGGTCCTTTCCCAAAACATCATATAGTTGAAATCATACAGCATGTAGCCTTTTCAGGTTGGCTTTTTCAACTAGTAATATGCATTTAAATTTCCCGCGTGTCTTTTCATGGTTTGATAGCTCATTTATTTGTAGTGCTAAGTAATATTCCAATAAATGCATATATCATAGATTACAAACTCACCTACTGAAGGATTTATTGGTTACTTTGAAATTTTGCCAATTGTGAACAAAGCTACCATAAATATTCATGAGTAGAATTTTGTGTAGCCATAAGTTTTCAGCTCCTTTAGGTAAATACCAGGCAGTGCAACTCCTCAAATATACAGTAAAAAATATGCTTGGTTTTGTAAAATGTCTCCAAATTATATTCCAAATTGGCTGTCCCATTTTGTATTTCCACCAGCAATGAATCAGAGTCCTGTTGTTCCACATCCTCTTCAGCATCTGGTGCTGTCCTTGTTCTGAATTATGACCATTCTAATAGATATGTAGAGGTTCTTCCTTTTTATTTTAACTTGAGTTTTCCTGACAGCATATGTGATGGAGCATCTTTTCACAGGCTTACCTGCCTTATGCATATTCTTCTTTAGTGATGTGTTTCTTCAGGTCTTTTGCCCATTTTTTTTCTTCTTGTTGAGTTTTAAGAGTTCTGGCAAATTTT
Source organism: Loris lydekkerianus (assembly GCA_963574355.1). Taxonomy (NCBI): domain Eukaryota; kingdom Metazoa; phylum Chordata; class Mammalia; order Primates; family Lorisidae; genus Loris; species Loris lydekkerianus. The sequence goes on along the minus strand of CAUYPK010073589.1, from coordinate 17,917 downwards.
GTGTAGCAACCATTTAACAATTGCATTTTTGCAAATATTTATCCCAATTTGTGGTTTGTCTTCTTATCCTCTTGACATTATCTTTCTGAGAGCTTTAATATTATTGAAGTCCAGCTTATCTACTTTTGATGGATTATTCAGTATTAAATCTAAAAAGTCCTTGCCATATTGAAGGTAATGGAGGTGTTCTTCTTTGTCATCTTTTATGAACTTTATAGTTTTTCATTTTCCATTTAGGTATATGATTCATTTCATGTGAGTTTTGTAGTGGTTTCAAGGCTGATGTCTAGAGTCCTTATGATGCATATGGATGTCCAGTTATTATAGCACCATTTGTTTAAAAAAAGACTATTCTTGTGGCATTGTATTACCTTCACTCCTATACCAAAGATTAATTGAGTACACATGGTTGTGTTTCTAGACTCTCTGTTCCATTCCGTTGATGATATTTGTCTATTCTTTCATCAATACCATATTTTCTTAATTATTGTTGCTTTATAATATCTTGACATCTGGTAGTTCAGTTCTCCAACTTTGTCCTTCCCCTTTGATGCTGAGTTCATTCTGAGTCTTTAGCTCTTCTTATAAACTTTAGAGTCAGTGTGTCAGTCTCTCCCCCCAAAATTTTCTGGAATTGTTTTTGGGGTTTTCTTGGTTAAATAAATAGATCTAGTTGGAAAGAAGTGACATCTTAACAATATTGATTCTTCCTATCTATGGACATGGAACTTATCTCTGTTTACTTAGTTCTTCTTTGATTTATCAGAATTTATTCTTTAGCTTTTCTCATATGTATCTTGTACACGTTTTGTTAGTTTCATACCTACCTATATACTCGTGTATAAGCCGAGTTTTTTCAGCACAAAGTTTGTGCCGAAAAACCTGAACTCGGCACAAATTTTGTGCCAAAAAAACTCAGCTTATACTCGAGTATATATGGTATTTCATTTGTGGGTGCCAGTGTAAATGTTAATGTGTTTTTAATATGGAATTATACCTATCCTCTTCTGGATAGAAAATGAATTGGCTTTTGTATATTAACCTTTGTTTATTTCAAGAAGTGTTTCTTCCAATTAATTTGAATTTTCTACATAGATGACCTTACCATCTGTAAACAGGGGTTTTCTTTTCTTTTTTTCTCAATCTAGATAACTTTTCTTTGTCTTGCTGCATTTGCTAGAACTTCCGGTTTGATGTTGAAAACAAATAGAAATTCCTGCCTTCTTCCTGATATTAGTGGTAAAGCTTTGAGTTTTCACCATTAATTGTTTTGTAAGCTCTAGATTTTTTTGTAGATTTTCTTTATCAAGATCCATCATTCTGATTTTGTCATGAATGGGTATTGGACATGTCAAATAATTTGCCCAGATCTGTTTATATAATACTATAATTTTTCTGTTTTAAGCCTGATGATATGAAGAAGTACATTAAATGACAAATACTGAACTAGACTTGCATATATAAGATAAAATCCACCTGGTTGTGGTATATAATTCTTATTTATTGATGGACTTGATTTACATTTTTTGAGTATTTTTGCAGTTAGCTCATGAAAGAAATTACTCTATAGTTTTCTTTTCTTCTAATTCCTTTTTTGGTTTCTGGTAATATCAATCATATAGAATGAAGTAGGAAGCAAGCCCTCTTTTATGATCTGAAAGAGACTGTGGGTGTAGAATATAACGTCCTTCAAAATCTTTTTTATAATTTCCTGGTGAGCCCATCATTTTGAGGTTATTAATTAAAGTTTTAATTTCCTTAATAGATGTGGGCCTATTGAGATCATCTATTTCTTCTTATGTAAGTTTGTGCAAGTTGTGACGATCTAAGAATTTGTATTTCATCTAGCTTATCAAGTTCACTCACAGTGTGTTCATTATATTCAGTTATTGTCCTCTTAATGTTCATGGCATGTGTAATGATACTTCCTCTTTCAATTCTGAATTTAGGAATTTCTTCATGCCCTCTTTTTTCTTAGTAAACAAGTCTAGAGGCATATTAATTTATTGACCATTTTGTAGAATCAATTTTTCACTTTTGTTACTTTTCGCTGTTAGTTTTCTGTTTCAATTTCATTGATTTATGCACTAATTCTTATTATTTATTTTAATCTGCTTACTATGACTTGTATTTGTTCTTATTTTCTAGTTTCCTAAGGGGGGAGAGGGTTTAGATTATTGATTTTGACTCTTTCTTATTTTCTTATTTTCTAAGAGTTACATGCAATTTTATAAAGTTTCGTATAAGCATTGCTTCACTGCATCACATAGATTTTAGTATGTGGAATTTTCTTTTTATTTTTTTCATAACATTTTAAAGTTTATCTTAAGATTTCTTACCTTTGACATATGTGTTGTCTGGAAGTATGCTGAATAATCTCCAAATTTAGAATTTTCCAGCTGCCCTCTATTATTAATATTCAATTTAATTCCATCAAGGCTAGAAAGCAGAAATTATATGTGTCATATATTTTTAAATTTGTTAATGTGTATTTTGTCACCAGAATATTGTCTATCCTGATGAATGTTTCAGGTGAGCTTTTTTTTTTGTTATTTATTTGTTTGGCATATATCTTGCTAGATGTTCTCTGAGCTTGTTGGTCTGTGATTTGATATCTGACATTAATTTTGGGAGATTTTGTCATTTTTGTTTAATATATTTCTTGTGTTTCTTTCTCTCATTTTTTCTCTTCTGGTATTCTAATTACATGTATGTTATACCTTTTGTAGCTGTCCCACAGTTTTTGGATATTATGCTCTGGCTTTTTTCAGTCTTTGTTCTCTTTGCTTTTCAGTTTTGAAAATTTGATATATTTCAAGCTTAGAGATTCTTTCATCAGCCATGGTTAGTCAATTAGTCCACTAAAGGCATTCTTTATTTCTGATATGATAGTTCTTTTTTATATCTGGCATTACATTTTAAGTTTTTCTCTTCATATATTTCCCATCTTTTTATATTGCCTGCTTTTTAATTAGTCCTTTTAGCATATTAATCATATATTAAAAAAAAATTCTAAATTGATAATTCTGACATCTCTGCCATATCTTCTTCTGATGCTTGCTCTGTGTTTTCAAAGTGTGCTTTTTTGCCATTTAGTGTATGTTTTGTAATGTTTTCTTGATTGCCAGAAATGATGTACAAGGTACAAGAACTGCCGTAAATAGGTCTTTAAAATTGTGGTGATAAGAGATAACAGAGGAGAACTGGACTATCATCCTATGATTTGGCCTCAGTCTTTTAGGAAACTTATATCTCTGGACAGTGAAGTTCATAAGTGTCTTTCAGTTTTTCTTTTCCTCCTCAGGTGGTACAATAGTATAGTAGGGCCTGGATTTGGGTATTTCTCTGACCCTATGTTAATTAGGCCCTGATAATACCCTAGAAAAATAGGCTCTGGCTCTCATGCTCCTCCAGAGTACAAGCCTTGTTAAGAAAGACAGAGTGCTCTGGCATATTTTAAAATGGTTCCTTTCCCCCTCTTCTTGCCAGAAACACAAAGATATTTTTCTTCAATATTTATTGTGAGAAGCTGGTTAAATTCCTTTTATTAAATCTCCTGGCCCTCCATGACTGCATGTGCCTGGACATTTTAATTTTTATGTTGTACATGCTGAGCCTCCAGCAATGTTCACTTACATTTCACATTTTCCTTACCTTGGCACCAGTCCCACACTGGTTTCTGATGGTGAGTCTCCCTTCCAATAAGGTATGACTTTCTGTATTCAACTGTCTTTCCAAACTCCAGGCCAGTAGCTTGGTCTGTGTCCTCCACTATCTTACAAACCCAAGTGTAATTTTGCTTGATGTTGGGATGGAGTAGGGCATTTCCATCTCCTTACCTGTAGTAGTGGAAACTAGCAGTCTATGTTTTTTACAAATTTTTATTTGATTCTGGTACCATGCATGCCTAGCAGGTGTTCAGTACAAGCACTTTTGGATACACTCTAGGGCAAAACAACATTTCACATGCAGCTTACATATAAAAGGGGACAGAGCTTTGCTTGGCCCTAGCAGATGTCTTTGTGCAAGAATAAAGTACCAACTCATGTCTAGAGCAGAGATCTTAGTTTTACTGTTGATTCCAAAATGAAGAAGAGGAGTGTAGAGCCAGGAGCTATGCAGAATCTAACTCTCCAACCAAAGGATTTTGAATCCTCTGTGACAAACTACAGCTTATTTTACCTTATTTTATGTCTTTAAGAAATTATCCTTAGGAAGGCTGTTTTCCAGAAAGACACTAATTATCAAAGTAAGTGATAAATCCTTTTATTGATTCTATCTTCGCTCTTAGAGCAAGGTGTTGGACATAAATGTCTTTATGTCAGTTGGACATAAAGAGTTAATTAGCATATCAACTGAAGATCACATTATACAGAATTGCCATAATTTGAAAAAGAGTACTTCAGTATAAATTGTTACTTGGAATACCATATACTCTCAGCAGCCAGCATGCATTGAAAGTAAAGAGAGAATTAGGAATAATTTGACATGTTAAAAGCAAAGATAATGGTCTCATTCCTTTAAATTCATAGTTTCAAAGTATGACAGAATCATTTTATTGTTCTTGTAACTTCTCCAAAGAACAAAGAAACCCATATTCAAACGTAAGAATAGAAAACAACTCAAAGTTCAACATGAGTTGTATTCGGATTATTTCATCTGTCTTTTTTTCTTTTTTTCCAATGTGGGCAAATAAAAAAAAAAAGAAAAAAAAAAAAACAACTATCCACTTGTTTTCCAGAAATCCAGAAATAATGGATAAGGGTAGACTAATTTCAGTGAAACCAGGCAAAACAAAGGGATGTCCTCTTTCAACACTTAAAGGGACATATATGATTTGTAACATCCTAAATTTAAAGAATAAAATTGAACTGGTTATTGTTTGTTTAAGCCAACACTCCATAGCTTTGTAATCAGGTGAAATTCACTTTGCTTTGCTAGAGAAAGAATTTTAACAATGTCTTATTATACGGAGAACTTATTCTATGGTCTTATTTTTATAGTGACCATTCCTCCATTAAAACTGATATTTTTACATACAGAAACAGTGCTGCCTTATGACCTAAAGGTAATTGAGGACAAGCAAAATCATTATTCCTTAATAATTCCTTATTCTTGGTAAGATTATTTTTCAAGAATAAATGCCTGTTATATTTGTATGGCCCTTTGTTGACTTTCTTCATAGAAAATTTACATGAAGACTGTTTGGTCTAGGAAAGTTTGGGATCCATTAGATTTAAAATATTTTAGGAATAAATCACTTTGGGCATGAATTTATGAATAAGATACCATTCCAAAAAAGGTAAACTATGATTCAGGCATTGTTCATTTTCTCCCTGACTCATCTGTTTAAGCTTTTGCCGTCGTGAGGGTGAAAGGGCTAATTGATTGCCTCTGTATTTGCCCCCTTGGATGTGGAAATATTGCTTATAATATTTTGTAGACTTGCAGTCAAAAAAGATGGTGCTGCTTTCACTTTTCTCCTCTAGTGACTTATCAAAAGAGATTAAAAGAATAATACCAGACAGATCTAACATACATTATTTAAAACTTTCTGGTATTTTCCATCACTAGTGGAAGTCTAGATTTATGAGAGAGGCCAAATTAGCCACTGAACATTCTGAATCCTTAATAATGAGAAACTCAGACTATGGAAATCAAGTTTAGTGTCAGGAACATGCTATATGTTAACCATAGAAGTGAAGAAAATACACATAAAAATTTACATAAACTTAGTTTTTTCTTTTATTGATTATCCATCCAACTTTTGTCCATTAAAAATCAGAAATCCAAAAGCAGGTTTCACTGTAACTCACATCTCACATGAAACTCATTTCTCTAAGGATTTACTACAGGTGGTGATAACCTCAGTTGCCAGTAAGCCTGTAAAAGTGTTTAATTTACTTGTAAACATGGGCATAATATGTTAAAGAAGAGGTAGAGGTTTTATTGGTGGTTCATTCACCAATGAATGGTTCAGAAAATGGTGGTTTAGAAAAAGAGGAAGAGGGTGGATTGGGGATGGAAAAGCCATGACCATAAGCTACTTGGTAAAATTCCGATAGTCATTGGCCTCCAAATGAAGAGGATTTGAATTTCAGAACATAATATAATAAAGTTTATTTTCATGTATCTTAAATAGTTTTAGTTCAGTTAATATTTCTATTTTTTGAAGATACGACTTCATTAATTTGAATGATATCTAAAATCATATTTGCTGTCAAATATAGCATTTGAAATGCCTGGATTCAAAGGGAGAAGAGAGCACTCAAAATTGTTCAACACATAATAGCTATCAAAATATTCACAGTATGCTTATGAATATTATGGCCTCAAGCTCATCTGTTTTGTGCAATTTCTAAGCCAGAATCTTAGCTAAATGTGTAAAATCATTTGACTGTATCATAATTTCATGCCCCAATGCTTACATTCCTTTATGGTACAAAAAGGTTTTGAGAAATGGAAAGAGTTAATTAAGACAGTTACATTTAAATTAAATATGGTTTATAGCTCTCATTTATATAAATCCATGCCCTTTATTTGAGAAACAAAGAACAACTCAAAATTTATATCTTATTCTGATGAACACATTTTATAACTGAATTAACAATTTCTCACCTCTAAATGCACATAACTGTTATGTCTAAGAAGTTTTCCTTTTGGAGTTCTAAAGCAATATTTTTCACAATCTCTGGAAGTTTATGTCAAGGGTAGCACAAATAGAATTTCATCATAGCAGCAAGAAACCAGAATAGTCACGATCAGAACTAAAAGCCCTCCTGAGTTTAAGATGTCCCCAACATGTTACTGTGGTTGTCATTTCAACCTGGGCTGAATTTTTGTGTTTACACACATATAAATGGCTATATTATGGGCCAGGCTTTTAGATAGAGAAGTGAGAAACAAAGAAAAGAGGGGTGGGGAAGGTTAGTTAATGGCTGAAAAACCAATTAGTGTCTCTTTATCCTTTTCTGAATATGTGAACATGCATACACACAGACCCCCACAAATACACTCGTACACACACTCATACATACACATCACACATACATTAATCATTTGATGTGATATTTTAATATGGGGAAAAAAACTAAAACTAAAAAGCAAGATTTGTAGCAAATACTCCTATTCTGTCTCTTGATTCATCCTCTTCCTGCTCTTTCCTAAACCACTCCTGCTTTCCTCTCCACCATGAAAACCTCTCAATTCATTTGGAGAAATTACTTAACAATCCCAAATTTGTTGAACACTCTCTCTACACCTTAACAGTTTTGTTCCCATAAAAGAAACCTCTTAAAGTCTTACAGAAAGACTCATCATAGTATGCATAATTTCATAGTCAGGCGGATATTCAAATTGAAAGAGAAAAAATGAATTTTTTCACATTATCCAAACTCTCCTTGCCACGTGTTATCACACTGTAGTATCAAGTAATATGGCATCAGTTTTTTGAGGATGACCCCTGTTGAGCACATCACAATCATAATTAGCACCCGCCCCTGATCTCTCACAAAAGTATTATCATTCACATTTTACAGTCAAGGAAACTTACGTTTAGGAGGTTAATTACCTGATCATAACCCTGATCCAAACTCTAACCATGAGTAAAGAAGTTCATCGTGGAGCTGAGATTTGAATGTCATCCTTTCTTACTCCACAACCTTTACCTTTCTATTGCTTCTCCTTCTCTTTCTTTTCTGATAAATTAGTCACCAACTTTTAATTAAGTGCCAGACACATTTATGAGAAGGATAACATTATTACATTTATGAAAGACTAACAACACTTGAGGAATAAGACATAAAAGTCCTAATACAGAACATTTTGACTATGTGTAAAATATAAAAAGCACGTGCCTGTTTGAATTGTGTGGACTCATTGATATGAATTATAACAATAACTCAAATATTCATACTAAAGGCACAGAACACTTTCTCTATCTCCCAGTTAGTAGATACTTTACAATTTCCTACAGAAATAATAATTTAGTTAATTAGCCAGACACTGGTGATGGATGCTAAATACTATGAGATCTGTTTAATGCCTGACAATAACATGTCAGTGTATAGAAAGTACCACTTTTCCCCAACAGTCTACTTATATATTTTTTGAGTTGGAGGTCACCAGAGATTTTCTTCATTTTTCCCACATATATTTTATTAAAAGAAAAATGTCCAATGACATCTAACATAGTAGATATAAAATTTTGAGATAAATTTGTCATCAGAGCAATGAGACTTTGACAGTTCCAAGGACTGCAAATGTCCAATCAAAGCGTGTAATGCAGGTTTCAGCAGTACAAACTTCACAAAACACCAAAGCTTTTGTGTATAGCTCAAATCTATTTTTTGATTCTAAAAAATATTCATTTGGATTTCTATTGAAGTTTAAGAAAATATACTAAATTTATTGATTCTATAAATTCACAGTTTTGCCTAAGGTTTTTGTCCCTGATCCAAGGGAAAAGAGATTATTTAATTAAACCTCAACCACAAGGAATCCATGGTGCTTAACATTCATTTTCCACGTAACTTTTTATTTTTTCTCCATTATTAAAAGATTACATCTGAGGCAATAAAACTTGAGGGAGAGAATGGGTTAATGGAAAAGCAAATGATATAAATACCTATCTTCTCTGAAGTTACAGTAAATAAAGTGTGAAGTTCTTATTTTATTTTGGAGAAATAAGTAAAGGAAATAATTGAAATTATTTCCATGCTAGTCTAGCATTTTATGTTTTTACATTGGTCTTCATTTGATAATACTTACTATACATAAGATATTCTGCATATACTATCAATAGATTTACAACAACTTGATAAAGTATTAATTAAAGTATTATTACTTTTGTAGCAATGAAAATAACTTTATTTATTGGGGGGGGTCACCACATGAGGAACTGTATTAAAGGGTCGTGGCATTAGGAAGGTTGAGAGCCACTGCTCTATGGAAAACAGTATTATGATTCCTCAAAGAAATAAAGGTGGACCTATCATTTGATCCATAAATCCCACTACTGGAATCTACCTGAAGGCAAAGAAATCATTACATCAAATAGATACCTGTGCCCAACGATTATTGCAGCACAATTTACAACTGCAAAGATATGGACTCAAACTAAGTGCCGTCAACTGACAAGTGGATAAAGAAAACCTGGTATATACCATGGCATACTGCTTGGCCATAAAAAATAATGAAACAATGTCTTTTGCAGCAACTTGATAGAGCTGATAGAACATTATCCTAAATGCAGATTTTAGGAATGAAAAAACAAAAACTACTTGTTATCACTAATAAGTGAAAGCTAATCAATGAGGATGGGCGGTCACACAGTGCTATAAAGTACGTTGAAAACTACTAAGACGGGAGGTGAAAGTGGGGGAGTCAGGAATAAAAACACACCTATTGGTACAATGTGCACTACTCTGGTGATAGGCATGCTAAAAGTCCTGACCTCAGCATTAAACAATTAATTTATGCAGCAAGCACATTTGCACCTCCTTAATATTTTTAATAAAATAAATAAGTAAAATTTTCAAAAAAATCTCAGCAGTTTTTCCTGTAGAAATAAACAAATTGGTTCTAAAATTGGTATGGAAATGAAAAGCTTAAAATACTCAAGACAACTTTGAAAATGAACAAAGTTGGAGAACTAGCACTACTTGATTTCAATCAATAGCAATCAAGGTGGTGATGGTGTGAAATTGACAAAGGTAAACTAATAATTCAATGAAAAAAAGAATAGATTGCAGATATAGCCTCAAACATTTATAACCGATTAAATTTTCAGCCAAGGTATAAAGGCAATCAGTAGGGGAACAATAGTCTTTTAAACAAATGATACTGGAACAAATTGGATGTCCCCATAAAAGAAAAGGACATCAACCCACATCTCTTATCAGATTTTAAAGGAACAACATAGACCATAGACATAAACCTAAAACCAAAACTTTCTAAAAGAAAATGCAGGATAAAATCTGTATGACATTGGGATAAACAAAGTTCTCTTGGGGCAGTGCCTGTGGCTCAAAGGAGTAGGGTGCTGGCCCCATATGCTAGAGGTGGTGGGCTCAAACCCAGCCCTGGCCAAAAACTGCAAAAACAAACAAACAAACAACAACAACAAAAAAACAAAAACAAAGTTCTCTTTCCTATCAAAGGCATACTATATTGATACTTATTGATAAGTAACACTGATAAAGTTGGAACTTATTAAAACTAAAAAATTTCTGATCCACAAAAGACAATGGTAAAAGAATCAAAATATATACTATAGACTGAAAGACAATATTTACAAATTATATGTCTAAGGGCTTGTGTTCAAAATATAAAATTAATTGTTAAGAAAATAACCCAAGAAAATGGGAAAAAATATTTTAATAGATGCTTTTCCAAAGAAGATACAAGAATGGTGAATAATCACAGAAACATACACAACATCACTATTTGTTAGATAAATACAAATTAAAATCACAATGACAAAATATTACACTAAAAGATTGACCATGCCATGTAATGAGGATGTAGGGAGCTAGAACTCTTACATAATACCAATGAATTTGGAAATGAGATTATAAAGCATTAATATTTAAAATAAATAAATAAATACACTGAAATATATCTTATTTTATAATACAAAATATAATATATGTGCTAAACCAATCATAGTAACCATTACTTAAGATGATTCTACCTTCAACTCAGCCAAAAAGAAAGGGATATAAAGAAAACAAAAACTTTCCAGAGTAACAAGTGTGTTAAATAGTTTGAATAGGGTGAAAGTTTTATGTTTGTATACATGTAGATCTAAATCCATCATTTTTTAATTTTAAATATATATAGCTTACTGTGTATCAACTGCACACTCATAAAGAAGGTTTAAAAAGTTTGTAGTCATAAAGGTTGTGCTTTATGACAGGAAGAGGCTAAAACATTGACAAAAACAAAGTGGTCATCACACATCCTAAAGGAAAAAAGCAAGTTATTGGACTGAGCTGATAAAGATAGGATTCTGGATTGCCATTGGTAATATTCAGCAAATACACCAATTCTGGATCATCAATATTAACTTCAGATTTCTAGAAGTAGAGAAAAATTAAGGACAAATTACTATTTAGTTAAGGAAATATTAGTTGGTTTTTCTGTTATATGCAACTGCATACAATACAATCTGATAAAAATTTTAGGGTATAATGGAAGGAACACAGTTTAGAAATGACAAGAGGGAATCAATTTGATTAAAAAATATTGGCTGATAAACAAAAATGAATGGGAAAAATAAATACAGCAGAATAGTACAAAAAGAAGGCAAATGAGATCAGAAAACGAGGAGTAATAGTTATATTCTGAGGCACTTCAGTTCCCTGAAAATTCTGTGCATTTGGGTTTAGCAGTTATGAAGGGATGGGCCTGGAGCTAGAACTGGAAAAGGTACCACCAGAAGGGGTACAGAAGAGTAGAGGATAGCCATAAGCAAAAACGACACTCAGCTACTGCCCAAAATCTGGTCATCATGTCAAAGTGTAAGGTTTTGGTCATAAAAGCAAAAGTAAGGATCCAAACCAGGTCATCAAGACAAAGCTCTGCATAGGAACCAACCTTAAGCACTTTTCTAATTCTTAACAGAAATGTAAAAAGATTAAGGACACAAACCGAGTGTAACAATTGGAAAAGTTCTAGTAAGAAACGAATGTCAGAAGACTGAGTCCAGACAGAAACTGGAAGTGGCAATTGAGGCCAGAGCAAGCAATATCGAGAGGAGTAATATAAGACAGCTGTGCCAGGAAAATCTCATTTTTATAGCATAAAACTTTCAAAATGTTTACTAACTTTGAATAGCAGCTGAGTGATCTAATATATGTAGAAATAAAAGGAAATTGCATAATTTAGATTCTGATAATGTAGGATATGAAAAATGATAATTAGCTACATAATATTTTGGTTGTCTTTTTATAGGAATATCAACTTAAACTAATGTAGATATATAACAAGCATTTCTTAAATGTCATTAATCTCTGATCTTTATGACAGGATTTAATTAATTGATTAATAATATATAACAAATAAAGGCATCCACATTAGAAAAGAGAAAGTTAAATTATTCCTTTTTGCTGATAAAATGATCTTTAGATCATTTATATAGAAAAACTTAAAGACTGCACCCAATACTCTCAAGGTTCATAAATAAATTCAGTAAAGTTGCAGGATACAAAATCAATGTACAAAAATCAGTAGTGTCTCTATATACCACTAATATTTAAAAAATAATTTCACAAAAGTAATTTGAGGCTATTTTGCCTATTTTTAAAAATATAGTATAACTGAGTCCATTGAAAATTAATCTGTATCAAAGACAAAGTGGGAGAGGAGGAGCAAGGTGGCAGATTAGGAGTAGTCCATGACACTCTCAAGGAGAGGACAGAAAATTGCAGGTGTATGCCCACCTACAAATGGGCCTGCTTAGAAATATGGAAGAAGCAATGGGGACACTCAGAGTGGAGGTGAATACGGCAGGGAAATTCATTCTATAAGATTATAAGGTACCTGGGGGAGGCATCTATACGTGGTAAAGGACAGAAGGAGAGAGCCCTGGGGATCCCCACTTGCCATACAGGCACTGTAGCCCAAGCTGCCAGGAGTCCTCAATGCCACCAAAGACTTCTGATGTGATCAGGGAGCTACTCGGAGTCAGAGTCTGTGTAATGACATTGCACTGGAAAGTGAGTGCTGTGAGACACTGGGCTTAAATGGGACTATAGAACAAATGGACCTAACACACATTTACAGAACATTCTACCCCCAAACTACTGAATGTGCATTCTTCTCATCAGCATGTGGGACATACTCCAAAATTGATTGTATCTTAACCTCAGCAAATTCAATTCAATTAAAATAATACTATGGATCTTTTCAGATCATGGTAGGCTTAAACTGGAAATAAATTCTAAGAAAAACATAAATGTACACAAAGTAATTGAAATCTAAACAAGGTACTGCTGAACAATCCTTGGATCAATGATGAAATTAGGGTGGACAAAGTCACAGCCATCATCATACTGAATGGAGAAAAGTTGAAAGCATTTCCTCTAAGAACTGAAACAAGACAAGGGTTCCCACAACCACCACTTCTATTCAGCTTAGTACTAGCTAGAGGAATTAAGCAAGCAATAGAAATAAAAGGTATCCAAATCAAGAAAGAGGAGGTCAAACTATCACTTTTACTGACCATGTGATCTTATATCTAGAAAATCCCAAGGACTCCACCAAAAGAAGTGATAAATAAATTCAGCAAAGTCTCAGGTTAGTAGCATTTCTGTATATAAATAATATTAAAGCTGAGAGTCAAGTCAAAAACTCAATGTCATTCACAGTAGCTTAAAAAAAAAAAAAAAAAAAAAAAAAAAAACTTAGAAATATACTTAATCAAAGAGGTGAAAGAGCTCCACAAGGAGAACTACAAAACATTGAGGAAACAAACTGCAGATGTCACAAAGTAATGGAAAAATATCTCATGCTTATGGATTGGTAGAACTAACATTGTTCAAGTATCTATACAGCCTAAAATGATTTACACATTAAACAGAATTCACATCAGGATACCAACACTGCATTTTACAGATCTAGAAAAAACAATTCTGCACCTCATTTGGAATCAAAAAAGAGTCTAAATAGCCAAAGCAATTTTAGCAAGAAGAATAAATCTGAAAGCTTCACATTATCAGACTTCAAATTATACTACACAGCTATAGTAACAAATAAAGCAGAGGGCTGGTACATGTATAAAAGAAGAGACAGAAATCAATGGAAAAGAACAGAGAAACCAGATTTAAAAAAAACCATCTGGTTATAACCAACAGATCTGCAGCAGAGCAACCAACATCCATTGTGGAAAAGAAGTTCTCGTCAATAAATGATGCTGAGTAAACTAGATAGCCACATTCAAAAGAATGAAACAGGACCCCTATCTCTCAGCACTAATAAAAATTAATGTACTACATATAGAATATAAATGTCTTAACACAATAATTAAGTAAATAAGGTAAAACCCTGTATTAACTAATTTGATCTAAGCATTCCAAATTGTATATAAAATCAGCACATTGTACCCCATAAATGCATTAATGTCTATGTGATCTATGTGTACATGACTTAATAAAAAAATTAATTCAAGATGCTTAACAGACTTAAATGTAATACATGAAACCACAAAAATTCTAGAAATAAAATTAAGAAAAAGTCTTCCAGATATTGGCCTAGGTGAAGAATTTATAACTAAGACCCCAAAGGCATATACAGCAACAATAATAATAAATGAATGGGACTTGATTAAATTCAAATTCTTATGTATAGCAAAAGAAATAATTAACACAGCAAATAGTATAAAAAATGGAAGGAGATATCTGCAAACTGCATATTTTGGATTACTATCCAAAATCTACTAAGAATTTAAACAAATCAACAGGGAAAAAAAAAAAACATAAATAGTGGGCAAAAGATATGAGCAGAACTTTTTCAGAAGAAAATTGACAAATGACCAACCACCATATGAAGCACTGGTCAGCTTCACTAATCATCAATGCAAATTAAACCGCCTTACCCCTGTCAGGTAGGTCATTGTTAAAAGTCAAAAAGCAACAAATACTCCCCAAAGCAATAACTTTCTCCCAAATTTCAAATCAGCTAATAAACGCTGTTCCATCCATAATATTTCAACATAGGGCCAAGGTCTTATCTTTGAATACAGATCTGCTTACAAAGTAATCTGTTCTCTTTCCTAAATTATCCATACCCATAATGAGCTATCTACAATTGATTTCAAATTTTGCTGTCTTTAATGTGGAATGAAGACCTACCCTAAAACCACCTAGGAATCAATCTAAAAACATCCTTTTTTTAGAGTCTAATAGTTTTTCCACCCACACTTAATTTAATAGCATTTTAGAAGCAGATCGTCCTCATCAAACTTTCCCAAAGTATTCAACAAAGTTTTAAAAGAAATAATTTTCTTTTTTAATTTATTTACTTTTCACATATTTCCATAACATTTGTTTAAATTATGTAATAGAAAAATAGTACAAATGACATAAATCTATTTGGGGAAAAAACACAATTACCCTAAGTCTAGTGAACATTGGGTATGTCTTCGTGCCATGCAGCGATATCAAACAATCTTTCTGGCTCTGGGAAATTTCCCACATTATGCGTTAAGCTTCCCTGAAGTAAAAGCTAGAAATGTTCTTGGTCAACCTCTCTTGCAGTTAAGAGGTGGGCACATTAGGAATGAGGTAAATGACCTAGATTCTCTTTTTGTCCAGAAGCAGTAGCTACAGGAATTTATTTTCTGGAGGGAATGGTGGTCAAGATTTCCAGACTCAAAGCAGCGGCCACAGAGGTTCTGACATTAGGTTGCTGGTTATGTAGGTCACCATGAAAGTTTTGAGACAGACTGTGTTATGGTCCATCATTTCATTTCTAAGAAAAGCAGGTGACAGCTTCTTTTCTGATTTACTCGTGCAAGTTTCAACTTGCTTGGACTATTGTGCAGAAGTTATGTTCTTGATTTGTGTATATCTAAAAATTTTTGTAGTGCCACACATATTAACACTGTCTTTCAGTGGCTCCAGGATGCCTGACTGCATAGACCTCAAGCAATGCCACTTTAGAACCAAGTGAGTGGTGCACTCTTTTGACCACGCTGCTCCCCATGAAACAAGGATCCCTAGTATGAAAGGGATCTGAAACACATCCTTCTCAAACATATTTTGGCAACTCAACACCCCAACATTTCTTGGCTAAATAGATTTTTTGGGTTGGGCCTATTTAAGTTTCTTTCTGGATCAGTCATCCCCAAAGCAGACTACACCACAGCTAAATGTATCACCAGATGTAGAGGCTTATGGCAGGAGCAGTGTTCACAACACCCCTCCTGGGGTACAGTAGAGCCATGTGTGGGAGCAGAGTGGAGGTCATGTTCAGAGGGCTGCTGCTTTTGATTGCTCCAGCCCCCTGATGTTAGAGCAACTCTACCTCAAACCCTGCTATGCATATTCTAGCTTTCCCACAGGTGCTGTGAGCTATCTCTTACTTTATTTTATTTTATATACAAAGACATCTGTACTTTTTCTTGGGTACATGAAGCACAGGTGCCAAGCTGACACAGCCCTCACAGTCCTGCCAGGCAACCTGTCTACTTAGGTATTCCAATCTTGCTCCTCCATGAGAGATTATTAAATACATTGTGCTTGATTTATTTTGTAAAATATTTTTAATTATCATAAATGCATAATAGTTGTATGTCTTTATAAGGAACATGTGATGTTTTGATATAAGAATACAATGTGAATTAATCAAATTAGGATAATTGGGGTATCCACCACCTCAGGCATTTATCATTTCCCTGTGTTAGGAATGTTCTAAATTCTATTCTTTTAGTTATTTTAAAGTATACCCTAATTTATTGCAGATTATAGTCACTTTGTTGTGCTATCAAATATTGTTCATTCTCTTCAATGATATAACTATGTTTTTGAACCCATTAATCATCTCTGCTTTATTCCACCTCCCTGATACCCTTTCCAATCTTTGGTAACCATCATTCTACTCTCTGTGTCCATAAAATCACTTGTTTTGAATATTTAATGCCAGTACCTGAGTGAGAACATATGAGGTTTGCCTTTCTATGCTTGTCTTATTTCACGTAACATGATGTTCTCCAGCTCCATCCATGTTGTTGCAAATGGCAAGATTTCATTCTTTCTTAGGGCTATATAATATCCATTCTGTGTACGTCTTATGTACTACAATTTCTTTATCCATATAGCTGTCAATGGACACTTAGGTTGATTCCAAATCTTGCCTATATTGTACATAGCGCTGCAGTAAACATGGTTATGCAGGGATCTTTTTGACACACTGAATTTGCCCCCCTTTGCATATATATACCCAGCCGGAGAACTGCAGGGTCAAATGGTAGTTCTACTTTTAGTTTTTTGAAGAACTTCCATACTTCTCCAAAGTGGTTGCAATAACTTACATTCCCACCAAAATTTTTTGCTCTTTTTGAAATAGTATCATTTGATTTTTTTCATATGAGTTGTGAGAGCTCATTACATACATTCTAGTTATCAGTCTCCTGTTAGATGGGTAGATATTCTGTCCCTTTCTATGAGTTGTCACTTATTTTAGATAATTTTCCTAATTAAATTAGCTTCCTTATTATGGGGAATTTACATCCCTGACTGACACAGATCAGTCTGCAGGTTCACAGGTAGGTGAATTCCTTGTTGAGATTATCCAATGTGTCAGACATCAGTCTGTTTTTAGGAGGAATAAAGGCACTAAACGAACTGTGGAGTGAGTTATGTGATAGTTGCAGGGGATCACATTATTTTAATTGATGTCCAGAGATGACTTGTAAAACTAGATGGAAATGCTCTGGTCCATATTTGTTGACTGAGGAAAAAATTATCAGAGTAAAATATTAATTGATAATATTCTCTTTCATTCTGTCCAGTAGGCTCCAAAATAACTATAAATCCATGGTAAAAATCAATAACTTCATGATACTTCCTCAAATACTTCATGTTCCTTCTTCTGAAGTATTGATTCATTATAAAGTCAAGGAATTTACATGTTTGGGTAATAACAAGATATTCATAATAGAAAATACAGTGGCTAGTACAATGAAGGCTGTCAACATAATGAACAAATATTATTCTTTAGATTTTCTGAAAGGCCAAGTCAATAGCAAAGAAAAAGAGACTTTATTTTATTTTATTTTTTTATTAAGTCATAGCTGTGTACATTGATATGATCATGGGGCATCATACACTAGTTTCACAGACTGGTTGACACGTTTATATCACACTGGTTAACATAGCCTTCCTGGCAATTTCACAGTTATTGTGTTAAGACATTT
>CAUYPK010073586.1:0-58217 GCA_963574355.1 Loris lydekkerianus | reverse complement strand
GTCTGCCTGTTTGCTGAGCCACTCATTTTTCTTCCACAGCAGATATGACCTTGGATGTTGACAAAGCTAATGAGTTCCTCATCATTTCTGATGACCTTTGGAGTGACCACTGTGGGTGTATCAAACAAAATCTGAAAGGCTATGCTGAGAAATTCAGCTTCCGAATTTGTGTCCTGGGCTCCCCTAGGTTCACTCTGTCAGCCGTTATGAGGCGGAGGATCTGGGAGTTTGCAAAGAATCTGCTTACCAGTGAGGACAGATCCAACTGGCTTTAGAACTTGAATTCTGGACACTTGAGTTCGATAAAGGGAACTCAGCCAGCACTGTGCCTCCACCTGCACGGTGGGTAAATCCCTGGTTACACAGATTAGGGATTTTGCTGGATCTGGGCATCACAAATATGACTTTTTATCACCTTAGTAATGGATCCATGCCTTCACATTGACCTACATTTCTCCAAGCACCTTATTTCTCTAGCATAGCCCAAGATGGGCCAATAAAACCAAGACTACCCAAAGCTATTATTGAAAATTACTTTTTACGCATGTCTATGACCTTTTCCACTTAGTAAACATTTTCTTCAAAGTAACCACAGACAATTATGGAGCATTTCATAAATCAAAAGTACAAATAAATTAGAAATTAAATCGTATTATAGATATTAACTAAAACATAGTCATCCTTTTAGTTTCATGTTTATATCTCTGTTACTGTAAATACGTCTTAAATTCCCAGATCAACTTTTATTATTTTTGAGACAGAGTCACATAGCTCACAGCAACCTCTGTCTCTTGGGCTCAAGTGATACCCCTGCTTCAGCTTCCTGAGTAGCGGGGACTACAGGTGCTTGATACCATGTCTGGCTAGTTTTTCTATTTTCAGTAGAGATGGGAGGGGGGTCTCCCTCTTGCTCAGGCTAGGCTGGAACTTGTGAGCTCAAGCAATCCACCTGCCTTAGCCTCCCAAAGTGTTAGAATTATAGGCATGGGTCACCGCACCTGGCCAAGATCAATTTTTAAATAATTTTCTATTTATTTCTATAAGATCAATTTAACTTGTTTTGGAGGTTACAAATTAAATTAAATTAAAGTAAATCTGGGTACCAGATTACTTTTTTTTCTTTTTCTTTCTTCTTTTTTTTTTTAGAGACAGAATTTCACTTTGTCGCCCTTGGTAGAGTGCCGTGGCATCACAACTCACAGCAACCTCCAGCTCTTGGGCTTAGGTGATTCTCTTGCTTCAGCCTCTGAGTAGCTGGGACTACACGCACCTGCCACCCTCAGTATAGGGCACCATCACCCTACCCACTGAGCCACAGGCGCTGCTCATGTAATTTTCTATTGTAGAGAAACAGTAGAGACATGGATAAATCCCAGTATAATATCCATACTGTTGGAAATATCCATCCAAATCAATATCCATCCAAATGTTGAAAAGACAACATTTTAGCAGCAGGTAATAAACTCCAGCAGCTGGAACTACAGGTGTGCACCAACACATTAAGCTTATTTTTAGATATTTTGTAGAGATGGGGTTTATCTATGTTCCTTAGTTGGTCTTGGATTTCTGGGCTTAAGTGACCCTCCTGCCTTGGCCTCCCAAAGTGCTGGGATTACAGCATTAGCCACTTGCTCAGTCTAAATCATTTTAAATGGTTATAGAAATGTGAAAAAACAAAACAAGACCAGAAGAGACAAAATAATTTTGAAAATGTTGAAATTGGGAGGAATTAGACTACTGAACTTTAAGACTTACTGTATAGCTGTAGTAATCAATGGTAGTCAAAGAATTTTTTTATTATTATTAAATCATAGCTGTGTACATTAATGTGATCATGGGGCACCATACACTGGTTTTATAGACGGTTCGACACATTTTCACCACACTGATTAACATAGCCTTCCTGGCATTTTCTTAGTTATTGTGTTAACATTTACATTTTACATTTACATTCTACATTTACTAAGTTTCACATATACCCTTGTAAGATGCACCGCAGGTGTAATACCACCAATCCCCCTCCCTCTGCCCACCTCCCCCCTCCTCCCCTCCCTTTCGCCCTTCTCCCTATTCTTAGGTTATAACTGGGTTATAGCTTTCGTGTGAATAAGTGTGACTACAACAACTGGGTATCCATATACATAAACAATCAATCTTGTGTCTTACATTACACATTCACAAAAACTTACTTGAAATGGATAGACCTAAATGTAAAAGCCAAAGCTTTACGACACCTAGAAGAAAACATAGCAAAATAAAGATATTTGTGGCTTGAAGGTAGGCAAAGATTTCTTAGAACACAAAAGGCATGAATCATAAAAGAAAAAATGAATAAATCAGACTTCATCAGAATCTGAAAGCTCCACTGTTTGAAATTACCACTAAAATGAAAAAAGGCAAGCTGCTGACTGGGAGAAAATACTCAGAACACACATTCTAAATCTAGAATAAACATTTAAAAACATGCAAAAAGTTGAGCAGACACAACAAAAGATGGGTACAAATGACCAAAAAGTATGTGAAGAAATGAGTATCATCATTAGTTTTCAGGGAAGTTCAAGTTAAACTATAATGAGATTCCACAACTTTTGCACTAGAATGGCTAAAATGTGTTGGTAAGGATATGGAGTAACTGGACTCTCATGCATTGCTGGTGGGTATGTAAAATAGTACAACCACTTTTAAAGTTGGTAGGTCACTCCAAAAGACATATTCCTAAGAAAAATGAAAACACATATCCAGAGAAAGACTTCTATACAGTGATAGATTTACCATGACCAAACACTGGAAAAAAACCAAATTCTACCAACAGGCAAATGGATAAACAAATTCTGGGATACCATATATACTTGAGTATAAGCCGAGTTTTTTCGGCACAAAATTTGTGCCGAGTTCGGGTTTTTTGGCACAAATTTTGTGCCAAAAAAACTCGGCTTATACTCGAGTATATACGGTATATCCATACAAAGGACTACCACAGAACAACAAAAAGGATCGAATCGCATACACAGATGAATCTCAAACACATAAGGAAAGAACATTACACTGAGTGAGGATATGCTGAAAGAATATATACAAAAACAAGATTTCTCTACAATAGACAATAAGAGCACCTACGTCTTATGTTGTTGTGATGAATAAATGGGTTAAGTTTACTTCAAACACTTAGGCCTTGCCTGGCCTACAGTAGCAACTCAAATGACTGCAAGATAAAATTTTCTTAAACATAAATAACTCTGCACAACAGAGTCCCTACAAACTGGTAGTTCTTAACTTAGGGCAATTTTGCCACCAGGGGATACTGGACACTGTTCTAGAGACATTTCTGACTGTCATGATTAAACAGCTATTACTGGAATCTAGCAAATACAGGTGAGTGATGTATGGCACAGAACAGCTTCCACAATTATCTGACCCCAAATGCCAATACGACAGAGGTTGAGAAACCTAGATGTAAAGAAAGTGACAGAATAATCCAGATAGAAAGAAAATATTCAGAGTGCACATAAAGAAAATGGAATTCCGATCTACAATATGTATAGGTATGTGTGTCCCAAAAATCAAAAAGAAAAAAATTACCAATAGGAAAAGGAGGAAAGAGTAAGGATATGGGCAGTAAACATACAAAAACATCCTTACCTGGTAGGAATGCAAAACGTATACACAGATAGCACTTTAAAATAAAATAACTAGCAAAATACAAAAATTCTGACAATACTAAATGTTAATAAAGACAGGGAAGAACAGAAATTGTTATTATGCACTGTAAGGAAGAGGTGAATTATCACAGCCAATATGAATACACATATAAATGCATATATATACATACATACATACATGCATTCTTATTTATTTGTGCTTTAGAATACTAGTGATTAAAGATAGTGGTTACCTCTGGGGATTTATATGTGAAATTGTTTCTGTTCTCTGGAAGCTTTTAAATAGTTTCCATTCACTGAACACCTATTATGTATTAGGTGATATGTAACATAAGTGGCTTTAATACTTTATATTTTTTAGAATAAATTTGTTGTAGATATTAGTAGTCCTCCTTTAATATATAAAAATTGAGTGTCGGAGAGATTAAGTCATTTAATTGAAGTTCACACAAGCAAGTGGCAGAGCCAGGATTCAGGACTAGGTCCTTCTACTCCAAAGCCCAACTCTGTCTCCCTCACAGGAGTACAGTATTTTGACCTATGCCTTCATTTTTAACATAATTAAAACATTCTTAGGCATATTTCTAGTTTTCTTTCTTTTCTTTTTTTCCATTACTCTGGGTACAGCGCTGTGGTGTCACAGCTCACAGCAACCTCAAATTCTTGGGTTTAAGTGATTCTCTTGCCTCAGCCTCCCAAGTAGCTGGGACTACCGGTTCCTGCCACACCACCTGGCTATTTTTTTTTTGTTGCAGTTGTCATTGTTGTTTAGCTGGCCCAGGCCGGGTTCGAAACCACCAGCCTTGGTGTATGTGGCCAGCACCCTACCCACTGAGCTATGGGCACTGCCCGATATTTCTAGTTTTCATAGAATTTTTTTCAAGATCATTCTGGAAAGTGGAAAACAAAAAGAAATAGGATGGTGAAACGCATAGTTAAGCAAGGCAAATGAAAGAGAAATGTATATAGATATGAAATTACGTATACTGGTTCACAAATTCCCTAGGAGTCCTTTCAAAAGGCCTCTGGATTCCAGGTTACTTTAGCTGCAGAGAGAGAAGCTAAGTTCAATTATAATATTTAAAAGAACTGTTCAAACTTCTGTGTTTCACCAGAATTGTGCTATATTAATTAGACCATAAAATGAGTGTTTCACACACTGCTTGTGTTCAGAAATCTTTTGGTTTGCCTCAGTATAATCTACCATCATTCATACTGTAACATGCTCTTTGCTCCAGAACTATATACAAGAGAAGTAATGAAATTTGTGGTTACATAAAACTGGTAAAATCACTAAGAGAAAGAAAATATACTTCAAAGTTCAACTAGACATCTTATCTGTAAACATTACCTTTGCTGAGAATTGAAAGTCAGAACAAAAAACAAAGAGATAGCAGGGTTGGCTTGGTGGCTGTAGCACAGTGGTTATGGTGCCAGCCATATGCACCAAAATTGGTGGGTTTGAATCCAGCCCCGGCCAGCTAAAACGACAACAACTGCAACAAACAACAGCTGGGAGTCGGGGTGGGCACCTGTAGTCCCAGGTACTTGGAAGGCTGAGGCAAGAGAATCACTTAAGCCCAAGATTTGGAGGTTGCTGTGAGCTGTGATGCTGAGGGTGACATAATGAGACTCTGTCTCAAAAACAAACAAAAAAAAAGAGATAGCAGGCTTAAAAAAAAAAACAAAACAGGATGGCTCTTTCTAATATCTAGAGAAAATTAACTAAGCTATATTCCACTTTGTATCCATATTTTTAAAAAATGCACACTTGGTGCATTTATCTTTATTTGTAACACAAGAAAATGTCACACAATGGAGATGTTAATCTATTAGTCTACTTTTTTTCACGAGTGTCAGTCTTTTTCTTTGTATGTCTTTCTTTCTTATTTTGATTGATGGTTTTGTCTTTTGTACTTTCTAGTCTTTCATAATTCTTTCTGCCATTTTTATCCTTTAAGTTAGTCATTTTTCAACGGTAGTGCCGTGAGAGGATCTTAGATGTACTATAGGACTATTTTGTTTCATTATGTAGATTTCATGCTTTTTATCCACCTAACTTTGAATTGTGAACTTTGAAGTATGTTTTCTTTCTCTCAGCAAGTATTTATCAACTGGTTACTTTCTTAAACAATCCTGTTTCTCAAATGAATATTTTAATATGAATCTTTTGATGATGACTTGCCCATGCTGTTTTCAGAGTTGAGCCCAATCTCTCTCCCCTGCTGCAAAATCCCATTGCAGTGGGCCCTATACCTATTATGAAGGTCCTGAATAAAGTCTGCCTTACCATACTTTAACAAGTACAGTATATAATTTTTTCTTTAACAATAGGAAAAGGGAGACACTGTCTATACTGCATCCTGGTAGGAGGTATGCTCCATCCAGCCCACTGTCTGATTTATTTTACAAGCATTTGAGTACCACGAGCAGCAAGCATGCCATGTAGACAAAGGTTAGTGAATGCTTACGGGAGGACTTCTGAAGTTAGAGAAATGATCTGAAACATCCCAATTTTTCCTAGTGACTGACAGAGCATGTCAATACC
Source organism: Loris lydekkerianus (assembly GCA_963574355.1). Classification (NCBI taxonomy): domain Eukaryota; kingdom Metazoa; phylum Chordata; class Mammalia; order Primates; family Lorisidae; genus Loris; species Loris lydekkerianus. The sequence continues at coordinate 52,010 of CAUYPK010073586.1, read as the reverse complement.
AAATTTATCCATAACATTAAGAAAGTTATTTATATTTTTAACATAAAACGACTACTTATATAAGGTTGACAACTAATCATGTTACCTCCTTGGACTTTAAAGAGCACCTGTAACTCTAGACTAATATACAAGGGCACAGTATTCAAATCTGTAGTTTCTCTATTTTCATCTCTAATCATCTAGATTTTGACTATTTTCTTATCATGAAAAAAAGAGAACAAGCATCATAAAGATTATCTGCATGGCCCAACTTTTTAACTTTTAGTTAGAAAACACGTGTAGTGGAAGGAAGCTTTTAAACTTTTGATTTGAAACCTGGCTCTGCAAACCGGCTAGCCAGGTAATTTTTGCACAAGTCACTTAACTTGGCTATAAATTCCCACTTGTCCCTTTCTAAAGCACACTAAAATACTATCTCATAATGTTGTTCCAAACGTGAAAGGAGTTAACGGCATCTCCATTACCCAGCACAATTCTTCACATAAGGTGCCCTATCAAAGCAAGAACTTCTCAGCTTCTAAGCTGCTAGAAAGTAAGAGCATGTATTTTCTTACATCCTGGCCCTCACAAAAACTAGTATTAACAACTCACTCATACCATGAACTCACTCCCTCTCAGGGACTACTGAAGGAGGCAGTTTCTAGCATTTCATCAGATATTTCATTACTGTTACTTTATGAGGTTGCCCAAATGCCACTGGTGTATTCTAGTATCAGATATACCAGGTTTTTACATGTACAGAAACATTTTTAATGTTTTTATTCTTTCAACACCTATTCTTTGTGATCTAATTGGTTCCAGCTTATTTTTTTCCTTAAGAAGTTCTAGCTACACCTGCCCCCTAGCTGCTCCCCGATTTTCAACCAGTGTGTTGCAAAAATATTAAAGATCAGTAATTAAATTATTTTCAAAAGAAGTTTAAAGCAAAGTGTAGCTATCAAAATTAAAACTTCTTTCAATTGACTATACAAGTATATCAGTTATGATAAACATTTTATTGTTATAACACCAGCTTATTTCTAAAATGGGTAGGGCCTTGAGACACATCCATAGATGGTATGATTTGACAAGCATTTGACAATCAACACGGATATATGTTGAAATCATTCTGAAATTATCCAAAGTGAATGAAGCCATGAGACCCAGTAATCCTTTGTTGTGCCTTAAGTAGTAAGTCGTGTAGCTCATGTAGACCGTGTGGTACAGTTCTGTCTAGATTTGAAATAGGGAAGTGCTTGAACACAATCACCTTGCAATTCCTAGATTTGAAAATTTCTCAAGTGTGTTTAATTAATACCTGTATTTTTTAAAAAGAATGAGTTGTCTACTTATTTTATTGTTTTTGATCTGGCATTTTTCATTTTTATTAGTGTTTAATTAAAATGGACATGTTTTTAGAAAAGCAAAAGTTAGATGATGTTAGTGCATTGAATACCACTTCATCCAGTACATTGGCACTAAATTAAAAACAACTACTTGTCAATATAATGAAGATTATTTATCATTCGGTTTCATATGTAGTAAAGGAAATCCACCATGTCCCACATGTGTAATCTGTGGCAGAACATTAACAAATGAAGCTATGGTTCCTAGCAAATTAAAGAGCCATTTATAATCCAGACATTCTCACTTGTCTGAAAAGCCAGCAGAATATTTCAAACAACTTGCATTCAGTAATAGAAGCAAAAATATGGACCAAATATGCAATGATATCAGATAAAGCACAAGAAGTGAGTCACACAGTTGCAAAAATTGTAGTTAGGGAAATGAAATCTTACACAATTGTAGAATCTATCATTTTACTGGCTTCCATGCAATTGTAAAAACAATATTTGGAGAATACAAAAAGGAAATTAAAAAAAAATCTGCTTTCAGACAATAATTTCTTGGCATGTTAAGGAACTATCTGAAAATATACAATTTCAAGTAATGTCACCTCGAAGAAGTAAACATGTTTCAATTCAGTTGGATGAATCTATAGATCTGTCTATAAAGAAGAAATCCTAGAATAGTTTTTATTTTGTCAACCACTCTAAACAACAAAGAGCCAAGATATTTTCGATTTGACTGATAATTAGCTTAATTCTAATAACTTGTCTTGGGGTTCCTGCGTGTTTGTATAGATGGTGCCTTGTCTATGTCTGGAGGAGTAAAAGTCTTTGTTAAAAAATACTTTTTAAAAAGTATTTGTTAAAAAAAAAAGAAAAAAAATCCAAAAATTATTTTTACACAGGTTTCTACAAATAAGTGTTAGTGTCAAAATCATTAGTGCCTGAATTACAAATGTTCTTTAGGTGACGTTTTTCAAATTATTAATTATATAAAAAGCCCTTTGCAGTATTTTTTATTTTTTCGAGACAGAGTCTCACTTTGTCATCCTCCATGGAGTGCCGAGGCTCACAGCAACCTTAAACACTTGGGCTCAAGTGATCCTCTTGCCTCAGCCTCCCAAGTAGCTGGGACTATAGTCACCTGCCACAATGCCTGGCTATTTCTAGACATGAGATCTCACTCTTGCTCAGGCTGGTCTGAACTATTGGGCTCAAGCAATTCACCTGCCTTGGCCTCCCAGAGTGCTAGGATTAAAGGCACGAGCCACCCGCCTCCCCCCCTTACAGTCAAGATTATTTGCAGAATTATATTCCTCAATGGATGCTTCTCATATGCAGCTCTTATCTCCTAAGGAAGTGAGATGTCATCTTGAGGAAGAGTTCAATCAAAATTTTGTGAAATAATGTATCAACTTAAAAAAAAAATGCAATATTTTACATTAGGTGATTTACTTTGTGACCAGGTTTGGTGTAATAAAGTTGTATTTTTCAGATTTCAGTGTTTGAATACTCTTAGTAATAAAAATATGCAGAGATCATGAAAATATTCTCACATTTATAGATAAAAATTAATGCTTTCAGAGAAAAATTACTATTCTGGAAGGATTTAAAAGAGAAACTGCACTCAGTTGTCTGACCTAGTGAAAAGATGTAAACTGGATACAAATCTTACTGAGAAAATTTTACAACTTTTAGATTATACACAAATTTTGAAAAATATTTTCCTGCACCTACACTTAACATTGCCGGGTTGGTTGGGAAATCCCTTTAAGTGCATGTACGTCAGCAATTTAAAATATTATAGAAGAGGAAGAGTTAACAGAAGTAAAAAAATGACAGAGAATTGCAATTAAAATATTCAACAACAGATATAACAACCTTTTGATCATCTCTCAAGGGTAAATTTCCAAATATTACCAATAAAGCAATAGAAATACTTCTTCCATTCTCGACATTATTTGTGTGAAGCAAGCTTTTCTGCAATGAATAATATTAAAAACAAAAATCAATCATAGCCAGAATTCTTGGAAGATTTAAGAGTATGTTAGTCCAAAATTCGACCTTGCAAAGAAGACAGGCTAAAAAACTATCAAGCTCATTAAATGTTAAATTATAATAAACAGAAAAATAAAGTTTTTAAAGAATTTTAATTATCTTATTACAAATTATAATAAATTGGGTTTTTTTGGCCGTGATGGTGCATTTTGTGCCAATAAATCAAAAAAGATACTTTTTACTTTTTAAATTTTGATCTAGTAACAAGTGTGCCGCATTATCAGTTCAAGTGTTCCGTGAGATTAAAAAAGGTTGAAAAACACGCGGTCTAACCTTATTGCAGCCTCTAAGCCCATTTTTCCTCTAACTGGAATGTCTCTCCCACCTTCACAGGCTGGGCCAGCGCTCAAACCTGGCCTCCAAAGAGCCCTTCCCTTGTTCCCTCTGCCTCCCCCATTATTTTATCAAATTACGTTCCAAATTCCCTCTCTCCTTCTCTCCATTTCTTTCCTTTTTCTGAGACAGAGTCACTCTGTCGCCCTGGGTAGAGCCAGATACTCTCCGTTCTAATTGAGTTATCTCCTCCTCTACCTAGATTGTGGCCTTCTGGAGGACAGGACCTGGGTCTATTCTGCTCCTAGGGGTATCGCTGCAACCTAGACCTATGCTCGGCACAGACTAAGGCAGTGACCTCCGGGCTGGTAACTCATCCAAAAGTCCACGTTTGAGCCTTGAAGCCGACGGAGCATTCACGGTGATGGCGCTAGTCCTCCCAGAGCAGACCCCTTTTCTGGGTGTCAAGGGTAAGTAAGCGCCTCTTTACCCCCAAAGGGGCTTCGTCAGGAGCGTTGGACGCTCCGTCGAGTCCCGTGGTGAATCTGGATTCTCGGGCAGGAGTGGATTTGGGCTTTGGGAAACAGGTGCGGCCACAGCTGCCGGCCCTAGCAAGGTGAGGTCAGGAAGCTGCACTGATGAGGCTTCTGGAACATCCACGAGAGCAGTGGAACACATAGGTACATTCTCCTGCGGAACCTGAGGTAGCAGGGCCGGGAGGGCAACAGAACCCAGCGTCGTCCAAGGCCTCCAGCACCCGTCAGAAGTCTTCAACATAAACTTCAGGAGTGAGGTTTCGGCCAAAAACGTGGGCCCCTCCTCATAATAGTGAGAGAGAGTAGACGAGTCGTCACCGATACACAGTTTCAGGGAACCAACCAGAAAACTCACCGGAAAGCGTAAGCTCTACAGACGCCCCGAGGGACTCGGGCTGGCGGGCGGAGCCCTAGAACGCAGCCCAGCTCGCCGAGCTTGCACAGCCGCAGTAGCAGCCGCACGCGCTTCAGAAGGGCGCGCAGAGGAAGTGGAAGCTTCGCGCGGCTAGGGTGGGGCGCCGCACTGGACGGAGCTAATCCCCCTTCACGCGCTGACGCGACCGGTCGCGGCGGAAGGGTGCCGGCGCGCAGGCGCGGCGGTGGCTCGGCGAGCAGGGGGGTGGGGCCGCGCAGGCGCCCTGAGAGGCGGTAGCGGCGCGGCGGCGGCGGCGGCGGCGGCGGCGGCGGCGGCGGCGGCGGCGGTGGTGGTGGTAGCTGTGAGGGGTTTCCGGGAAGATGGTGCTGATTAAGGAATTGTGAGTAGGTCCGTGGGCGCGAGCGGGGCTCCGAGATGGTGGTGGTGGGAGATTGGTTGGTTGAGTAGCTACAGACTGCTATTAAAACGGAGCGGGCTCCAGCCAGCCGCTCCCCGCGGGCGCCCCTCCCCCCGACACGCACCCCCGGCCCACCCATCCGTGCTGCTGGACCCTCCAGGCTGTGCGGTGGTAACAAGGCCGCCCTCTCTTCTCTAGGGACAGGCGGCTGGATTCAGGCCCGAGCGCATGGCTGGGGAAGGCGCAGCCGAGAGTTTCCGCTGTGACCCACCTTCTCACCAACCCTTCACCTCTTGTCTGGGTCTAGGCCCACCCCCAGGCCTGTTGGTGGGACGGAGCCCTAGTCCGAGGATGGGAAAGACACGCTGGGTCTGATTGTGATTTCTTGTCTGGGGTGGAGCCAGCTTGTAATCGGCGGGAGATGGACTTGTCAAGCGAAGGTAGCTTTGGTGGCAGGACTCGAGGTGGGACGTTGGCGCCCTGAAGTTCGAGGAGTCGGGAGGAAACCTGCTCTTCTCTGGGCTCCTCAGACGACTTGACGGAAGAGCCATCTCTGCTTTTGGTAACAGTTTGGGGGCTCCACCCACTTTATGGGATTGTAGTGCGGAGTGAACACGTGTTCTGTCAAATGAAGGGGTTTCCCGGGCCATCAGAGCAGCGGAGTGATTTTGTTGAGAAGTTACAGCTTTTTCCACGGGCAGAGATTGTCTGGAAGTGAATGTTCAGCTGTCACAGTTGGTTCGTGTCATTATCATGCCTTGGGCAACTAGGAGATTTCAAACATGGCCCGTTTTCACATTTCTCTTTTCATTGTAAATTCTTGAAAATGATTTTTGCTTAGCCATCTTCAGACACCTTAGTTTTGGTGTTTTCAAACGTTCTTTAAAAAAATCAGTGTTGCTTACTTCTCTGCTTAATACTCTCCAAAGACCCCCTGCATCACCAAGAATAAAAATTAAAGCCTCTACAACCAGTCTGCAAAGTCTTATGCTGTTTTCCTTTCTACTCTGATCTCATTTACTATTTTTTCCTCTCCCATTCCAGCCTAACCAGCTTCCTTGCTGTTCCTCCACTACTCCAGATAAGCTGAGTTCAGGACCTTTCTGCTTGCTTTTGTACCCTTTGCTTGAAGTGCTCTTCCCTCAGATCACTGACCTTTCAGGTCAGATCACAGATCCTTTCAGGTCTTTGCTGGAATGACATTTTCTCAGGGAATCCTCTGAAGACTTAATTGCCACTCTCACCAAATGGTATTTGCCTTCCCTACTTTATTGGTCTTGATAGCACTTACCACCATGTAACATACAACACAATTTATTATTTTCTCCCTCCACCTACTGAATATATTCTCTTTCTACATGTAAGCTCCATTAATTTGTCTGCTTCGTTCACCTCCATATTCCCAGGTTTTAGAATTGTCAGTGGCACATAGTAGGTGCTTAATAAATATTTGTTAATAACTTGATGAAAAATTATAAATTTGATCAATGACAGGGATTTTGAGAAAAAAAATTTTTGCCTTTTGTGATAGAGTAAAATTTTGCAGTTCAAGCTATTTATCCAGACAGTCCCCAAGTTACAGACTCCCAGCTGACATAATCCATATTTAAGAATGGAGGCTATTGCAGGTAGTGGTAAATGGTCCCGTTTCAACTTACACACAAATTGAACTTAAGAACAAACCTACACAACCTGCCTGTAATACTGAACATTGGGTTTATGTAAAAGTTTTCTTACATGTTTATTCATGCAAATGTCACCTCATTTTTTACTGTGACTCTGTCTGATGTAGGTAGGAAACAAGACAGAAGGAAATTGACTTGGCTCCTGTTTCATTGCCAGTGATTTTCAAAAGTGATTTTAGATGAGAGATTTAGTTACCATCATTATTAGTTGACACAGAGTCTCACTGTGTTGCTCTCAGTAGAGTGCTGTGCTGTCATAGCTCACAGCAACCTCAAACTCTTGGGCTTAAACGATTCTCTTGCCTTGGCTTCCCAAGTAACTGGGAATACAGGTGCCTGCCACAATGCCTCGCTTTTTTTTTTTTTTTTTTTTTTTTTGTGGGTGTAGTTGTCATTCTTGTTTGGCAGGCCTAGGCTGGGTTCGTACCGCCCACTGAGCTACAGGCACCAAGCTTAGTTATTATTCTTTTATTAGTTATTTTTTCCCTCCAAAAATGTGAATTAAATGTTTAGTAGCTCTCTTTGACAGCTGTGTCAGTAGTAGTAAAGTAACTCATGGAAATCACTGGGAATTTGCACCCTATATATACTTTTTGCAGACCTTTACTTTTATTATAAAAATTTACCAAGGTACTAAATATTGAAATGTGCCTAAAGTCCTAATTTTTTTTCCTAAGGAGTTATAACTTAAATATTTTTCTTTCTTTTTTTCTTTTCTTTCTTTTTTTTTTTTGTGAGCTGTGGTCTTATAGCTTATAGCAACTTCAAACTCTTGGACTTAAGCAATCCTCTTGCCTCAGCCTCCCAAGTAACTGGGACTATAGGTGCCCACCACAATGCCTGGCTAGTTTTTCTATTAGAAGAAATGGAGTCTAGCTTTGCTTAGGCTGGTATTGAACTCCTGAGCTCAGGTAATCCACCCACGTCAGCCTCCAAGAGTGCTAGGATTACAGGTGTGAGCCAATAAGTTAAATTTCTTGATGTTCTCCCCCTCATGTACGTCTCCCCAGGTCTTATTTTTCTCCCTAGACTTTTTGAAGGTAGAGGCTGTTTCTTAGAGTATTCCCGATGTCTAGCACATTAGTCTAGCTAGCACACTGTAAGTTCTTCATGTTTTTGAATGAAATAATGATCTTCTTAGAATTCAACTTTCTAAAAATTGTTTTTTGTCAGTAGTAATAAATAGGTCATTCCTGCGTGAACATATTGGTAAACTGAAATATTTTGGCAGATGTTTATTGTCCTACAAAATTCATCCTTTTTTGATAAGAATTAAAAGGTTAGAAGACTTTGGGGTGGGTGGGTTCCCTTCAGGTTACTATTTAAACAATAGACAAATGCCATTAAAGTCTTGGTTTTAAAGAACTATTTGCTGGTTCTGTTTGGAAACTTACGGTATTTTCAGAGTTGTTTGAAATTTTTCAGATTGTCCTAGAAGGTGAATACTGCTTTTAGAATGATAATGAAAAATCAAAACCTCTATGTTTCTTTTTCCTTTTCCTTTTTTAAAAACACATTTTGAAGTTATTTGACTCCTCATCTGAGTATGTTAGTTTCTCTGAAAGTGTTGTTAAATAAAAATGGGGCTTTTCCTGCTAAGTGAGTATGTTTTGAAATTACTCAGCCAAGATTCTTTTGTTCTGTGAAACTTCAAGGAAGACTTTAACTTTTCCCCTTTTATCGCATCCTTGCGTTCTCTCTACAGTCCATCATCTTGCTTCAGGCCTTTGTGATAACCCTTGCCCAGCCTCCCAAAAGATGGCTTTTCCCCATTCTCCTGCTTCTCAATGTCTTTAACCACCTGCAAAAGACTTCTTCAAATTAGCTTTAGTTGTAATTTATCTCTTGGAACAACTTTCCAGGATTCCTTATTGCCTGATGAATATGATAATTTCTTACCATATTATTCTAGGTCCTGAAAATATATTTCAACCTATGTCTTTCTAGCCTCTTCTCCCCCAGATTGTGCTACTGAGAAAGTGAGCAGGTTAGTGTGCTCCTTGAGAAGGCGACACCTAAGATGACTAGAGATTTTTAGGTATGAGGGAACTTATAAGAAGTTTATTTTTTTTGTTCTTTTCTTTCTTTTTTTCTTTTCTTTCTTTCTTTTTTTTTTTGCTCTGTCTCAGGGGCTAGAGTGCCATGGCCTCAGCTTAGCTCACAGAAACCTCCAAACTCCTGGGATCAAGCAATCCTCCTGCTAGTTTTTCTATTTTTAGTAGAGATGATCTTGTCCTTGCTCAGACTGCTCTCAAACTCTGAACTCAAGCCTCCCTAAGCCTCCACCTCTGCCTCCCAGAGTGCTAGGATTACAGGTGTGAGCCACCACTCCTGGCCACAAGAAGTTAATTCTTGATGGAGAATAGGGATTACTAATCATTGTGATTTTATCGTTTTTGAATCATCATTATCAGAGAGTGATGAGTTACTCCCCATAGTCAAAGGAGAGAGAATATAGGGGACATGTTTTTTTGGATGCGTTGGAGATGAAGGTGCTATGAATGTTCAGCATAAATGATTGAAGAGAATGGAGAGGGAGGAGTAGGTAGGAAGTGTAGCTGGAATGAAAACTAGATATCACATTCTGGGTTATACTGGTCTTTTATATTTATGTATAAGAAAGGTTATTAACTAAGAATGTACAGATCAAAAAGATCGTCAGTAATACAAACATTAAACTAAATGACTCTTACTGTAAAAAAAAAAATAAAAAGAAATTGCAGCTGAAGAGAAATTGTAGTGAGTAAAACTATTAGGAATTTTCTATAAAATGACAACTGAGTAAGATTAAGAGAGAAAAGTCTGAGGAAGACTCTGTCTCTTCTATACCCTTCTCAAAAGAAAGTTGTGATATTGGAACTAGCTATTATGAGATTGGGGGGGGTCTTGGTTTTCAGAATTTACGACAGAATTAAGTTAAGGAATCTTCCTGTAAAAACCTGGAGATAGAGTGCCGTATTTTGACGTAAAACAATGCACCATAATAATTGTTTTTGGAATTCATCTTTAGACTATATTATAGGTAAAATGGAGCTGTAGTGGTGTCTTTTTGTTCTATCCAGTAACAAACTTCCTGGACAGGATCAGACATATCAGCCTTATATTGAACCTACCCTGGAAGGGTTATATTTATAAAGCATAAGGTTGTTTCTGTGATAAACTTTTTTCTTATTAATTTTAAAGGGCCCTTTATTTTTATCTTATTAAATTTCAGGAATAATTGAGTAGTGGCAAACAGTTTCTGGCAGCATTTATTCATGGTACTCCAGACATTTATTCTGTAAGAATTATCATAAAAACAAAAATGGACCATATATAGATGTAGTAGAATGAAACTACACCAAAAATTTTATGAAGGCAACCTGATCAGACAATCTACAAATAATTCATTCTGTACCCTGTAATTTTTTTTTTTTTCATTAAATCATAGCTGTGTACAGTGATATGATCATGGGGCATCATACACTAGCTTCATAGACCGTTTGACACATTTTCATCAAAATGGTTAACATAGTGTACCCTATAATTTTTAATGATGAGTTTTCTCTTGTTTCTGCGCTTTTCACAAGAATCTCTGTGACTTATCTCTGGGGTCCTGACTGCTTTATGGGGTCTGACACAAGGCGGACATTTAATGCAAATGATCATTGAGATCCAGGAAGGATTGTCTAGTTTCCCAATTTAACCCTTTTTTAGGGCTATAGACTTTGCAAAGATGTTCTTCCATAAATGACATCCTTGTATTTTTGTATTTACGAGTCTCATGTGGTATAATTGAATTTAAGGTAAAACTCTATAGATCTGTGTTTCAAAGCTGGGTTTTTCATATGTAATATATGTTCTTTTTTCTTTTGTCTTTTTAGCCGTGTGGTTTTGCCATGTTCCGTTCAGGAGGTAAGTCTTTCTTGCTTCTGCATCATTTTATTGGTATAGGTAGTTTACATTGATTTGTTAACCTAAACCACCTAAACCAATAACTTTCCTTTCCTTTTTTTTTTATTTGAGATAGTCTCCCTATGTCACCCTTGGCAGAGTGCCGTGGTGTCACAGCTCACAGCAACCTCCAACTCTTGGGCTTAAGTGATTCTTTTGCCTCAGCCTCCCGAATAGCTGGGACTATAGGCACCTGCCACAACCCCCAGCCAATTTTTTTTTTTTTTTTTTTTTTTTTTTGCAGCTGTCATTGTTTAAGCTGGCCTGGGCTGGATTTGAACCTGCTAGCCACGTTGTATGTGGCTAGCACTGTAACCACTGTGCTACAGGCACCAACCCTAACCAATAACTTTCATAGTCTCCATTTACCTTTTCATTCCAGCTTATGTGACAAAATGAATTGCAAATGAATTTCTTATTACACTGCTTTGTTTTGGAAAAGTCTAAAGAATGTAGTTTAACCTCCAGTCTAGCGTAGGAATTCTTTCTACAAGATTCCAGAAAAATAAGGCTCCATCCTAAACTTTTTAAGGTTGCTACTTAGAAAAGCACCCTATTTTACTGTTGAACATTTTAAACATTTGTTTTTAACCCAAAATCTACTTTAGTATAATGTTTGACTATTGTTCACAGATCATCCCACTTGAGCAATGGGAAATAAGTCTGTTGTATCTGGTATGCAGTAAGCCTTGAGATTTTCTCTCCCATACCTCCTCTCAATCCCTTTTGTTCTATCTTAAAAGGGCCCAAGGTTAATTATTTCCAGCACGTTCATTTGGCCTAATACGACCTCTAGACTTTTTCACCAGATGGTCTCATCCCTGGAAATGCTGTATTTGTTGATCTGAACTGAAAACAGTATTCCAGAAATGGTCTGACCAACACATAACTGAGTACTTCTCTTCCTCAGTCTGCACATAATATAGAAATACATAACCTATTCAACACTTACATGACCTCCATTTGTGGTATAGCTAAGAATGAGGAGTTTTGCAGAAAACACTTCTGAGAGATCAAGATGTGTAGCAAAACTCATTAAACCCTCTAGACCCTTCTTTAACTTATACACCGTTCCCAACTTGCTCAGTTATCTTGTTTTTCTAGAGCTAATGCTAGATTAGAAGCATTGAATTGGAAGTGAGACAAAGCAAATTGATAGTCTGAGAAATGACAGAAGACAGAAAAAAATGCAAGAACTAAAAAAGAGTAGCTGTCACTGTTTAGTGTAGACTTGAACTAGCCATAAATATCTCAGTAGTGCCTGAGGTTTCACTGTATCAAAACACCAACTAGACATGCCAGGAACCCTTACTCTTTATTTGCACAATTGGTTGGTTGAACATCATTGTGGAAATTGACATTTGTTTTTGTTAAATTTTTCTTTTGATTTGTTGAAATCTTTGAGTTTTGATATTGTCACCTAGAATAATCTTCTTAGCATTTTGTTATACTCAAGATTGAATAAACCTGTTGTCTCTGTTATTCCTAAAAAATGAGAATAAAGGAAGGCCTAGTAGCATGCCACAAAATATCAGTCCATTAATATTTTTTGGATACTGTGTTTTTTTTGTATGAATTTTTGTTACTGTGTGTTCCTGACCAAAATGAAATTTACCTTTTGACTTAGAGACATTTTAATCTTGTTTTAGAATATGACAGAGTTGAAAAGTACGTTTTGGAGATATTTAAGGACTGTGGTATTGCTAGACTAATCCTACTCTAGGGTTAGTATCATTGAAAGCCAAAAGGAGAAATACAACCTCTCTGCACTTTCTACAGAAATTTATTTTTGGAGCATTTAAGAAATATTTTTGGTTTCATCTTCCTAAACCTTCCAAATTGAGTAAGTTGGTCTGTGGGTCTGTAGGTGTGGGTGTTTAAATATGGTTAACCTGTAAGGTAGCACCATAGCCCCGTGAGCTCTTTTAGATTAATACTGTTTACTGAGCTTATACTTAACCCTATTTTTTGTCCCTCAAATAAAATGCTAGTTCTGAATTACAAGATATATTTTTATGCCTTTCTTTGAAAATAAGCTTATAAAGAAGAAAAATATTTCTTCAGGCTGTCTTCATTAGAAGGAAGAAATTTAGCTAAATTTGTAGTTTGAAGATAGTGCCATGATTGGGTCACAGGAATAAATTAGAACACAAAAAAGAAATTGGCTTTTTACAATGTTTGTTGGAACTGGGGGCTCCAGATTGATATAGGACAGTGCTGCTGACTCACAGGTATTGATGCAGACCACTGAGAATTGTGGTTTACTTAAATGAAATAGAAACTGCTGCCAGCAATTTCCTGCCTATAACAAAAATTCAAACAACAGAGAAGACTATAAAATACTTGTATATTTATAATACTTTAAGAGCAGTTTCTGTTTACTGGGAGACTTCATAACTAACAGTTCTGATCCTGGACACCCAATAACTGGTTCTGGTTGGCTGAGGAAGGACAAAATTGAGTTGCAATACATAAGTTGTGGGGGGAAAAAATCCCTGAAGTCTACTAAAATTTGGACTTCCGTGAGTGAATCTTTGGATCTTTAGGCTTTTTTGTGATTATACTACATGTATTTCCTCTGTATTGTTGAGAATAATATTCTGGTTGCTTAGCTTTAGTTGGCAAAGTGACAATAATTCCTGCCGTACTTTCTTTGAATTTTGTGATATTGAATGAGATCTAATAAATGTGAAAGTGCTTTGGAAAGCACATGTATATTGTTCAAAAGTTGAACCAAGTGGTAACACATTTTCTTGATAAACTGATAAAAGCACTAGAGTATTTGTAACTGGCAATTTTTTTTTTTGAATAATGGAAATTCTGTAAAATGTAAACTGTATGATTATTTGATGTTTGACTTCCTAAACACACTGATTTCTAATTTGAGTTGTTTTTCCATATAGCACAAATGTCCAAATAGTGTGGATATGCTTTTCTGTGTTAAGATTTTAGCTTAGGCAATTTCTGTAGTTAGTACTGACTTACTGAAATTCTGTGCTCTTTGAAATTTCAGTATCAGGTTGGGCAGCTTTACACTGTTGCAGAAGCTAGTAAGAATGAGACTGGTGGTGGAGAAGGAATTGAAGTGTTAAAGAATGAACCTTATGAGAAGGATGGAGAAAAGGGACAGTATACACACAAAATTTATCACCTAAAGAGGTAAGTGGGGTATTCACATTTGATGCTTAGTTACTATGTTAGATATTAATAAATATGCTGTAACTGCCCAGCTTACTTACGAAGCATGTAACTATCTAGCTTAGTAGTAGACATGTTGACGTCCATTTTTTATTTCAATGTGATATGTTGTATTCTAATGTTTAAGAGAATCTTTTCCTTTTGGCTGTTTTTAATTATATGGGTAATACGTTAAAACAAAAATTCAAACAACAGAGAGGACTATAAAAACCTAGCCCCCACTCCTTGCCATCAAGTATCTGTAATCACAGAGAGAAACACTAGAAATGGTTTAGGGTTTATCCTTCCATGTCATTTTCTATATGTATTCAAAGAAATATTTAAAAACAAACAAATCACCCGAATCATTTCTAGTTTTTTAAAATGGGCTCATAGTATGTGATTCTGTAGTTTCCTATACTTTTTCCACAATAATACAGCATAAACATCCTCCATGTTATTTTTTAATATCCGTGTGGTTCTTTTTAAAGTATTGACACCACATAGTTTATTTAACCATTTCCTAAGTCATAAGTCCATTTAGGTATTGTAGGTATTTTCTAGTTTTTGTCTGATAGAAATAAAGTTTCTGTGAACATGGTTATATATATGTGTTTATGCCTTATGTTACTTTTTCTCTAGGAAAAATTTATGAAAGTAAGATTACTGGGAAGATAAGCACATTTTAAATACTGATACTACTGCCTAATTGCCCTCTAAGAGTTTTATAGTGTTCAACCATATTTTTCTGTCTTCTAAATTTTTGCTAATTTCATAGACCAGAAAACTGTTGTCTCTTGTTTAAATTTGTATTCCTCTTCTCCTTTTGGAGACAGTGTCTTGCTGTGTTGTCCAGAATGGAATGCAGTGGTGTAATCACAACTCTTTGCAACCTTCAATTTCTGGGCTTAAGTAATCTTTCTACCTTAGCCTTCCAAGTAACTAGGACTATAAGCAGGTGCCACCATGCCCAGCTAATTTTATTTTTTGTAAAGATGGAGTCTTGCTATGTTGTCCAGGCTGGTCTCAAACTCTTAGCTCAAGTTATCCTCCCACCTCCTCGGCCTCCCGTGGTGATAGGATTATAGGTGTGAACCACACCATACTTGGCCTGTATTTTTTTATTAATGAGGTTAAATGTCTTTTCATGTTGACTGACCATTTGGATTTCTTGTGTGACTTGACTTCAAATTTTTTGTCCATTTTTTTCCTCTTTGGTTTGTTGAAGTTCTTTTACATAATTCCTCTGAGTTTGGCATACATATTTATTTTTATTTTATTTTTTGAGACAGAGTTTCACTATGTTGCCCTCAGTAGAGTGCTGTGGTGTAATAGCTCACAGCAACCTCAAACTCTTGGGCTCAGGTGATTCTCTTGTCTCAGCCACCCAAGTAGCTGGCACTACAGGCATCTGCCACAACCCCTGGCTATTTTTTGTTGCTGTTGTCATTGTTGTTTAGCTGGCCTGAGCTTGGTTTGAACCTGTCATCTTCAGTGTTATGTGGCTGAGCATGGTGCCGTAACCACTGTGCTACGGGCGCTGAGCCAGGCATACATATTTAAAAATAGAAAATGTAGGGCGGCGCCTGTGGCTCAAAGGGGTAGGGTGCCGGCCCCATATGCCAGAGGTGGTAGGTTCAAACCCGCCCCCAGCCAGAAACTGCAAAAAAACAAACAAATAAAAATAGAAAATGCATGCCAGTATTTATCTAAGGGCAAAAGACCAGTAATGGCTTTTAAGAATCTATTTTGTTAATAATCTTCCCAGTTTACTAAAGGTAGAAGGGAATCTGTGCTCTTCTGCCTCTGTTTTCTTCATATTGAAGTGTATCATGCTCATGTTTTATAGACGTTCTTAAAATTGCAGATGAAAATTAGCTGGGCATGGTGGTGTGTGTGTATGTAGTTCCAGTTACTTGGGAGACTGAGGCAGGAGGATTACTAGAGCACAGGTGTTAAAAGCTGCAGTGAGCTATGATCATGCCACTGCACTCTAGTCTGGGTGTCAGAGTGAGAACTTGTCTCTAAAAACAATAAAGTTGCAAATGAGCCATAGTGAGCAGTATTTTTGTACATCTTCATTTCATAGAGATTCTTAAAATTGCTTGGTTTATAGTAACACAAAACCTAGTTATTACATTATAGAATCTTAAGTTTTGTCATTATTTTTTCCTACTGATACAGCATTTCTTTGTTTCTGTTGCAAGTTTGACTTTAGAAGTAATTCCAGGAGTGAAGCCAATAACTCTAATCAGTTATCCATAGAGACTGTCTTATTCATATTTTCAATTAATTTGAAACCCTAAGTTTCAAGCACCCTCAGTTTAAGTGAAAAAGTTTCCATTGAGAGAGAATTTTGGCTTTCTAGATAGTATAGTCTATATAATATTGAAAGTATTGAGTTTATTTGCATATACTTGGCTTTCTTTTTCTATTATTTTTGCATTTCCCCATTGAACTCTACTACCACATTCAAGTTATTCTTGTTGTAAATATATAACTCTTTTTGGACGTTATAAAATAAACCCATATATAACATTTTATGTAGGACTTTGGTGTCCTTTTTAGATCACTATTCCATACATGAATTAATTTGAAACAGATTCAGAATGTCTTCCAGTTGAAAGCTAAGAGTTGGAACATTGAAGAAAAAAAAAATTTTTTTTTTTTTTTTTTGCAGTTTTTGCCAGGGCTGGGTTTGAACCCACTACCTCCGGTATATGGGGCCGATGCCCTACTCTTTTGAGCCGCAGGTGCCACCCCCCAAAAAAACTTTTTTTAAGAGCCAAGGCCTTGCTCGGTTGCCCAGGTTGGAGTACAGTGGTGCAGCCATAGCTTACTGTAACTTCAAATGCTCTTCCTGTCATCAGCCTCCTTGTAGCTGGGACTATAGGTGCCACCATACCTGGCATTATTTATTTATTTTTTTTGGGGGGGGGGGGAGTGGAGGGTAGAGGAAGGGTTTTGCTGTGTTGCCCAAGCTGGTCTCGAACTCTTGTTCTCAAGTGATCCTCCCACTTTGGCCTTCCAAAGTGCTGGGATTATAGATATGAGGCACATGCCTGGCTTGAGGAAATGTTTTATCTGTTATTACATGGAAAAGACCATTTGCTAGATAATACATACATTTATGTGTGTTTTTTAGAAAATTAGAAGACAGTCTAGAAAAAGTTTCATTAAAATGTCAAAACTATCACCTAGTGGTGGAATGTGGGTGATAAACTATCACCTAGTGGTGGGATGTGGGTAATTTAAAATTTTTTTTTCTTTTCTGTATTTCCATTTTAATGAGAAAGAAAAGGAATGTTAAATGTTATTTTTGAAACAGTTGATTTAGGTAACACTTTACCCATAAATAGTGAATCTCTTAAGTTGAAAAGGACTATGTAAATATGTCACCTTTGAATTACTCCCCTTGGCTATCTAGTGACTGTAGTGATATTCAGCAATAAAGTATGTTAGTACTTTTTCTAGGATGAGTTCATGAACTTAATTGTCATACCTCATACAGCAACAGCTCTAATGGCCATTCCAGAAAGAATTCCAAAATTGCTTTGAATGGCGGACTAGGTGCTGGTGTTGGTGCGTAGCTTCCCAAGGGGAGTACCTCAAGGGTGACTGTAGTGATACTCACCATTGAGATATGTAGCATTTTTATAGGATGAGTTTGTGAACTTAATTGTTCGACCTTATATTGTATATGAAACACTAAGGCACATGTTTAGCCAAGGTCACACAGCTAATAAGTGGCAGAATGGTGAAAGAGACCTGGATTCTCTGATTTTAATTCCATACTCTTGCTTACAGTAGGCAGTCTCAGGTGCCTGACAATTCAGAACCCTATAAGCACAGGTCTCCCACGAGAAGGGAAAGAGAGGGTTTGATGGGGTGATGAGGGCAATTTGATGCCCACAGGAAGCTGGCTTTGTCACACAAAGATGGCAGCTGTGGACAGAAGCACAGTATGTCAGGGAAGGGAGAAAACAAATGGTGTTGGCAGTAATGAGTCTCAGTGTGGCAAATAATAGCCACTCTGTCAGCAATGAGAAGCACCCAAAAACCTATCCATTGATAAAGACATAATAGGGACCAGTTGTAGGAATCTGGAGGAAGGAATGGTTATGGGGCAAGAGCAATGAGATGTTCACAGTTAGATTTGTCAGTCATATTTAAGGCTTATAAGCCACAGGATAACTATAAGGAAGAGCAGAGAATCATATAACAGTGAGGCCTTCACTGTGCAAGGCTGGTGATGTAGCCCCGTCAGACTTCAGTTTCCTCAAGGGCATCAGTGTCTCAATCAGCATGATGGAGACACATCGATGGTCACTAGTTTTAGAGCTCTCCTGCGAAAGTGAAGTTTGCATCCACAAATAGGTTTCCTTTACCAACATTTACTTCATTAGTTAACCTATGCTGTGTGCATTGTCACTGTAACATCTGTAGAATTACAAACTTGGCCCAGGCCACCAAGGCCTTATTTTATAGTTGAGATACTTGAAATTCTAAGGTCAGCTTTAACCAATGTCACCAAAGTCTCTGGATTCCCTGGCTAGTTTGCTTTCGGATTTCAGCAACAGAGTACTTGGTAAGACGTTTACACTTAAAAGATGATCTGACCAGATAGTAACAAAATCCAAAAGTTAATAATTTGCAAAGGACATTTCAGATACAGTAAAGCCATGACCACCCAAGGAACTGTAATAAACTGGTCAACATATGGAGCTGGTCATCATAAGGTACTAGGGCTATTGTACTAACACATACATGTGGTGCATGTCTGGTCTGAAAATTAGCTCAATTTGAAGTGGTCAGTGTAGGGAAGTGGTCATCTATGGAAGTTCTATATCTGGTTTCTTTGAACCTGTAATACTTTTTTTTAATGAAGTTCATATTTTGCTTGCTAATTTCTAATGAACAGTCACCCATAGTACTTCTAAACAGAGCATCTAGTTCTTATGTATTCTTGTCATGTGATGGTCACTGAGTTACCGTAAATGCTCTAGGTGGGAGTTTGTTCATTTCCCACAGGAACCTTAGCTGTGAAGAAACTGAGGTCAAGAAAGGTTAAGCAACTTGCCCCGTGTCTCACTGCTGTTTGTAGTAGAAATAGGACTTGGGTGCAGGCAGGCCTTGTGACTCTAGAACCTGTCCTTTTAACCGCTTTGCTCTATTGCTGAACTCTGTGGGAGAGATGGAATATTTGCCATTTCCTGAAGTTAGCTCCATGGGAGAGAAAGTCTTCCAAAACCTCAAATTTCACCATATCTGTTTTTCTCATACATCTTTAGAGTCTAAAATCTTCCTCCAAAATAAAGTTAAACTTACCAGTGTACTTAGGATTATCCTAATTGTTGTGCCTCCATCTGGAATAGAAACCCTTGTCCTCCTTAAACATTCTGTGCGGAGACCCCCTCGCTCTTCCCCGGCTTTTTTTGTTCAGCCCCTATGCTTTTTTTCTTCTGATGTCAGGCCTCTCGTAACCTGCCTGATATTCTGAACATAAGACCTGCACTGTGCAGAGACATTCCTTGGCTGCTTTTATTCATATTGGTCCCTTTTCCCTTGTTATTTTTCTGACTTTTACTCATTTTGAGACCTGTTCACGTAGTTCCACGTATGTCTTTGTCTTCTAGCATTCTATTTTACACTGGAGTTTGAGTATGTTTCCTTACTTAATATGCACTTAGTGGTGGATAGTGATAAAAGAGGAGGGAATTTCCTAAGCAAAGAATTTTGAAGCAGGACGAGGAAATATGTTAACAATTTTTCAGAAGGTATTTCAGAGAAAATCTTGCAGCTCTCCTGAGACCTCACTGTAGGAACATACTGACTAATCCTTTTTTGTTTGTTTGCTGTCCCGTTTTGGGGGAAATCAGCTTTATTCTATTTATTCTGCATAAACATTATGCACCTTCGCTATTTTGAGTCAGTCTGGATGATGGAGGATTTGTAAAGCTTTGCCAATTCTACAATGGCCTTGTTTCTCAAAAGTTTAAAGAACAGAGGTTTTATTGAAAACATAATTATTTTAAAATTTCTTATGAATCAAGGTAAGAGTTCATTTTCATAAGCAAAAGAAGACATTTTAAAATGAGAAATTTAAATCACCTGAAAATTTAAAGATTGTTATATGTGATACTTCACATTTAGAGAGCATCTTGTATAAAATAAATTAGTAAATGTCAGCCAAATATAGTAATTTGTTCTTGAGTTACAAATAGCCAACATAGACACAGCACGTTTTTTTTTTCTTTTATGTTGTTCAGAGTCTTAAATTTTGCAGTTTAGAGTTTCACAAAAATGATTCTATTTCAGAAAAATACCAACTATTTTCTGAAAAGTAATTGTTTTCTATTTATGGTATATCTCATTTTTCAATACTGTCCCCTTTTTATTGGTTGAAAAATATATATTGTCTCTCTGTTTTTTATAATTATCTAATACTTTAGAGTCTCCTCTCTCCCAGAAGTTAGCCAGTTTATGTCTGGTTATTTTATTCCCTTCTCACAAATCAGGATCTTAAATCATATTTGTAATTTCCCCCCTTACATCTTTGCATTCATCTGTCTTTCCCGTCTCCATTGCTGTTGTAAATCTAAGTTACCATTCTCTCTTGAACTTCTCCACTGCCTCTAGATGGATATCCTGCCATCTGTTCTTTTTCTCCTCCTTTTGTTGACTTAATAATACTGTGATATAGTTTACATGCCATAAAATTCATCCTTTTTAAGTGTACACTTTTGTGATTTTTATTATATTTACAAAGTTGTACAACTGTCATTGTTAATCTGATTTTAAACATTCTCAAATTAGATTAATAATGACAGTGCCCCCTCTGAAATCCTGTTCCCATGACTGTCACCCAACTTTTGGCTGATTTGCTGTCTTTGTAGCTATGCCTATTGTGGGCTTTTTATATAAACGGAACTATATAATGTGTGGCCTTTTGTGATTGGCTGCTTTCACTTAGCATAATCAGTACTTCTTTTATTGTTTTTTATTTATTTATTTATTTTTGAGACAGAGTCTCACTTTGTTGCCCTCGGTAGAGTACTGTGGTGTCACAGCTACAGCAACATCCAACTCTTGGGCTTAAGCGATTCTCATGCCTCAGCCTCCCGAGTAGCTGGGACTACAGGCGCCTGCCACTATGCCCGGCTATTTTTCTGTTGTAGTTGTCATTGTTGTTTAGCAGGCCAAGGCCAGATTTGAACCTGCCAGCTCTGGTGTATACGGCCAGCACCCTAATCGCTGAGCTATAAGCGTTGAGCCTTTTTTTGAATAAACAGTCTCACTCAGTTGCCCTGGATAGAGTACCATGGCATCACAGCTCACCACAACCTCAAACTTTTGGGTTTACGCAGTTCTCTTGCCGCAGCCTCCCAAGAAGGTGGGACTACAGGCTCCTGCCACAACACCCAGCTGTTTTTTTTATTATAGTTGTTATTGTTGTTTGGCAGGCCCAGGCCAGGTTTGAACCTGCCAGCCCTGGTATATGTAGCCGGTGCCCTAGCCACTGAGCTACAGGCGCTAAGTCGGGCAATTTATTCTTTCTTTTTTTTGTTAGACCACATTACTGAGAAGCTTAGAAATTTTTTTTTTTTTTTAAATTTTTAGGTTTCAATTTTTTTTCTTCCTTTTTTTAAAAAAATTAAATCATAGCTGTGTATATTAATGCAGTTATAGGGTACAATGTGCTAGTTTTATATACAATTTGAAATATTTTCATCAAACTGGTTGACATAGCCTTCATGACATTTTCTTAGTTATTGTGTTAAGACATTTATATTCTACATTTAGTAAGTTTCACATGTACTCTTGTAAGATGCACCATAGGTGTGATCCCACCGATTACCTTCCCTCCACCCATCCTCCCCTCCCTTTCCCCCTTCCCCATACTCTTAGGGGAGGTTAAAGCTTTCATATGAAAGCTGTAAATTAGTTTCATAGTAGGGCTGAGTACATGGGATACTTTTTCTTCCATTCTTGAAATACTTTGCTAAGAAGAATATGTTCCAGCTCCATCCATGTAAACATGAAAGAGGTAAAGTCCTCCTCTTTCTTTAAGGCTGCATAATATTTCATGGTGTACATACACCACAATTTATTGATCCATTCATGGGTCGATGGGCACTTGGGCTTCTTCCATTACTTAACAATTATGAATTGGGCTGCAATGAACATTCTAGTACAAATATCTTTGTTATAATGTGATTTTTGATCTTCTGGATATATACCTAGTAGAGGAATTGTAGGATCTAATGGCAGGTCTATTTTTAGTTCTCTAAGGGTTCTCCAAACATCTTTCCTAAAGGAAGGTATTAGTTTGCATTCCCACCAGCAGTGTAGAAGTGTTCCCTTTCCTCCACATCTATGCCAACATCTCTGGTTTTGGGATTTTGTGATATGGGCTAATCTTACTAGAGTTAGATGGTATCTCAAAGTAGTTTTGATTTGCATTTCTCTGATGATTAAGGATGATGAACATTTTTTCATCAAGTGATTTATTGGATCACTTGTTCTTTTCTTGCTTATACGTTTGAGTTTTCAGTGGATTCTGGTTATTAAACCTTTGTCAGAGACATAACCTGCAAATATCTTCTCCCATTCTGAGGGCTGTTTGCTTGCTTTACTTACTGTGTTCTTGGCTGTGCAGAAGTTTTTTAGTTTGATAGGTCCCAGTAGTGTATGTTTGAAGCTGCTTCAATTGCCCCGGGGGGATCCTCCTCATAAAATATTTGCCCAGGCCGATTCCTTCAAGAGTTTTCCCTGCACTTTCTTCAAGTATTTTTATAGTTTCATGTCTTAAGTTTAAATCTTTAATCCAGTGAGAGTCTATCTTAGTTAATGGTGAAAGATGTGGGTCCAGTTTCAGTCTTCTACATGTCGCCAGCCAGTTCACCCAGCACCATTTGTTAAATAGGGAATCTTTTCCCCACTGAATGTTTTTAATTGGCCTGTCAAATATCAAATAACAGTAAGTAGCTGGGTTCATCTCTTGGTTCTCTATTCTGTTTTATATATCTACCTCTCTGTTTTTGTGCCCGTACCATGCTGTTTTGATCACTATAGATTTAAAGTATAGTCTGAGGTCTGGTAGTGATTCCATATTATCTTTTTGAGCTCTTTAAAGTGTGACAGTGGAGTTTTAATAGGGATTGCATTAAAACTGTATATTGCTCTGGGTAGTATGGACATTTTTAACAATGTTGATTCTTCCCAGCCATGAGCATGGTATGTTTTTCCATTTGTTAACATCTTCAGCTATTTCTTTCCTTAGAGTTTCATAGTTCTCTTTAGAGAGATCTTTCATGTCCTTTGTTAGGTAAACTCCGAAATATTTCATCTTCTTTGGCACTACTGTGAATGGAATAGAGCCCTTGACTGTTTTTTCGGCTTGAGTACTGTTCATATATATAAAGGCTACCGATTTATGAGTGTTGATTTTGTAATCTGAGACAGTGCTGTATTCCTTGTTCACCTCTAAGAGTTTTGTAGTAGAATCCCTGTTGTTTTCCAGATATACAATCATATCATCTGCGAAGAGTGAAAGTTTGATCTCTTCTGACCCTATATGGATATCCTTGATCGCCTTTTCTTCCCTAATTGTGATGGCTAAAACTTCATTACAATGTTAAAGATCAGTGGAGACAATGGGCAGCCTTGCCTGCTTCCTGATCTGAGTGGAAGTGATTTCAATTTAACTCCATCCAATACGATATTGGCTGTGGGTTTGCTGTAGATGGCCTCTATCAATTTAAGAAATGTCCCTTCTATACCAATTTTCTTAAGTGTTCTGATCATGAAGGGATGCTGGATATTATCAAAAGCTTTTTCTACATCATTTGAGAGAATCATATGGTCTTTGTTTTTTAATTTGTTTATGTGATGAATTATATTTATAGATTTACATATATTGAACCAGCCTTGAGACCCTGGGATAAAACCGACTTGGTCATGGTGTATAATTTGTTTGATGTGTTGCTGGATTCTGTGTGTTAGGATCTTGTTCAATATTTTCCCATCAATATTCATTAGTGATACTGGTCAATAATTTTCTTTTCTTGTTGGGTCTTTTCCTGGTTTGGGGATCAAGGCGATATTTTCTTCATAGAATGTATTGGGTAGTATTTCTTTTTTTATATTTTGGAAAAGGTTAAGTAATATAGGTACTAGTTCCTCTTTACAGGTTAGGTAGAATTCTGATGTGAAGCCATCAGGTCCTGGGCTTTTCTTTTTAGGGAGATTTTGTATAGTTGATGCTATTTCAGAATTGATACAGGTCTGTTCAACATTTCCACTTGATTCTGGCTAAGTCTTGGAAGGTGGTGTGCTTCCAAGTATTGGTCAATTTCCATCAGATTTTCAAATTTCTGAGAATAAAGTTTCTTGTAATAATTCATTAAGGATTTTTTGAATTTCTGAGGGATCTATTGTTACTTCGTCTTTACCATTTCTGATTGATGAAATTAGAGATTTTACTCTTTTTTCCTGGTTAAGTTAGCCAAAGGTTTATCTATTTTATTGACCTTTTCAAAAAACCAACTTTTTGATTGATCTGTTATATAATCCTTTTGTTTTCAATTTCATTTAATTCTGCTCTAATTTTGGCTACAGGCGGTAAGTTCAGCAATGTATTCTTAAAGAACCTTCATGCTTTTGAGTGTTATGCTGTGATTGCTTGCAAACAGCTGAAATTTAGATGCATGTACCTTGAAGTAAGCAAGCACCATTATGAACACTGGCTTATCAGTAGGGAACCTGTTCCTTGAATAGTTTGAGAGAACAAGAGAAGGACTGTCCTTTTTGTGTTTGTTTTTGAAGGTCTATCTCCATTTTGTTAGTGTAGTTAATAATTATGCCTTTTCCTGAGGCTCTCTAAACTTCCAAAACAGGAATTTCCTGTATTTTACTAAAGTGACTTTCTGAGTTACAACTAACATGGAAAAATGATGTGTATGCTTTTAATTATATATAAATGACACACTTACACTGCCTTATTAGGAATATATCTTAAGGTTGCCATTAATGAAAATTCCTCTTTTAAAGTGGAGTAGAAATTTAATTTTATTTACTTCATTTATACATTTCCCCAGTTTAGTCAGTTATTTAGATTTATTTGAGGTGAGATGTATTTGTTAATGTTCTTATGTTAAATGTTTAAAAAGCCAATATATTTGAATACAACTAACTAAGTGTGGAGTTCACTAACTATTCAAACATATAATGAATTGTTGAAATTCACATAGTGGAAAAAATATCATAGAAATAAGATAGTTGGCATTTTGGGTTGGGTACAGTGGCTGATGCTGGTATTCCTAGCACTTTGGGAGGCGGAGGCAGGAGGATCTTTTGAGTCTAGGACTTTTGAGACCAGCCTAGATAGTGTAGCCAGATTCCTTCTTCACAAAAAATAAAAAATATCAGCTGGGCATGGTCACCCATACCTATACTGGGGAGGCTAAGTCAAAAGGGTCACTTGAGCCCAGGAGTTCAAGGTTGCAGTGAGTTATGATTGCTCCACTGCACTCCAGCTCAGGCAAAAGAGCAAGACCCTGTCTCTTAAAAAAAGTTTACCCATATGCATTGCATGTTGGACCTCACCCACTTTTAAAAGGGATTTTGGTTCTCATTTTTTAGCAATGTGAAACATTTTTTGGACTACCAGATATTCTTTGACTTTTATTATTTTCAGTTATCCTGATTTCATATTTCTGAAGTTTGTATGAATTGCCCTACCACTTGAAAAGAATAAGTTATCAAAGAATTATAGCCCTCTTATTATTTTTTAAGGATATGAGGGCACATGTAATTCTCTTTATTTCTGTGGACTCTGACTTGTACTGCCACATGTTATAGTAGTACTTGAGCTTTTCTTTTCCATTGATTTAATTTGTCAGAATAGCAGAATCCCCAAACTATGTACTCATTCTTAACTCGCAGTTGGCCCAGTGACTGAACAGGGTAAATGAAAGGATTGTCAACACTTTGTCTTCTTTTGCTGATAGCTCCAACTGACATGGGGTTCCTTACCATCTACCTTGCTTAGTCTATAAAATTCAACATAAGAATAGCTCTGGCCAACTGCTCAATCGCATTACGACGTCAGAACTCCTTTCTGGCTCCCAGGTCTCCTTAGTTCTTCTAATTGAAGAACTTGAGTCCTGCATGAAAGTTTTCAGAGAAGCAGTTGAGATATGAAAATATGTCACCTTCAGTTACAGGACATGCAGTTTGAGGACATAGTTTTGACATCTAGTTATTTAGCCATGTAAATGCTTACTTGATAGTGTTGTTGGAAGATGTAAGTGACGAAAGGCGTGTGAAAGTTACCAGCTCTGTGTCAGCTGCTAGTATAAAGCGTAAAGTAACTACCATTTTTTGAGCTCCCATTTTACTGGGCAGTGTGCCAAACATATTACAGACATTATGTGACTTAATCTTCTCAAATAGCCCTGCAGAGTAGGTAATATGAACTCCATTCTACATTTGAGTAAGTTCAGAGACTCCAAGTACTATGCCCGAGGTCACACAGCTGAATGGAAATGTTGGTATTTTAATCCAGTCTGTGTGAAAAGCTTGTGACAATGTGTAAAACTATCCTCTTTACAGTAGGCTCCAATCTGTAAAAATAATCATTTCATTTGCATTTTTTTGATGATTGGAGAGACTGATTTTTCCATTTGTTTGTTAAGGAGTAGCATTTTCTATTAATATGGGTCTATGGATGTCCTTTACTCATTTATGTATTGGGATTGTCCCTGATTATCTTATAAATTTGCATGAAATTATAGATGAATCATATACTTAATCCTTCTCTTCCTCTGACTATATGTGTAGCAGTGAGTGATATCCACACATGCAAAATTTTATACTTCAATAAGCTTTGTTTTCTCATTTTCTACATAAATCTTTCACTTTGTTGTTTTTCTCTGAGTCTGTTAGGTCTTATCTGGAGATATCCCCTTCTTCTAGGGTTTTTGCATTAAATAGTGTAATGTAGTCTAAATATGAGAGAGAATTTCCATGTTGTATAAATGAGCAGGTTGAGTAGTCTCAACTAGATTTCACATCATGGTAATAGATCTAAAGCCCCTAAGAAAGAATTGCTTCTATTAAAAAAAAAAAAAAAGTATACAGTGAAACATTCTTAATCATTCTATTCTTTTTATTTTTTATTTTTTTGAGACAGAGTCTCACTCTGTTGCCCTTGGTAGAGTATCATGGCATTACAGCTCACAGCAACCTCCAACTCTTGGGCTTAAGCCATTATCTTGCCTCAGCCTCCCGAGCAGCTGGGAGTACAGGCACTCACCACAACTCCTGGCTCTTTTTATGTTGTAGTTGTCATTGCTGTTTTAGCTGGCTGGGGGCGGGTTCAAATCCGCCACCCTTGGTATATGTGGCTGGCGCCCAACCCACTGAGCCACAAACCGCCCCATTCTGTTTTTTTTTACATTAACTTCCCACTGGATTATTTCGGGATGTGAGGGCACATGTAATTCTCTTTATTTCTGTGGACTCTGACTTGTACTGCCACATGTTATAGTAGTACTGTTGGTAGCAGTCCTTAATACCAGGTCATCAAATGTCGAAGTGGTCACCTTCAATTACAGTATTCTTTGAAGCAGTTTGATAATTAGAAAGAATTGATAGTGCTGTTGAAAACATATCTAGTATCTCTCTCCTCACAGCAAAGTTCCTGCATTCGTGAGGATGATTGCTCCTGAGGGCTCCTTGGTGTTTCATGAGAAAGCCTGGAATGCATACCCCTACTGTAGAACAAGTAAGCTTGGTCTCCAGCAGCCATTTCACCCCTCCACTTTGAGGATGAGGAGAGGGACTCCTGGTGCTGACACCTTTGAAAAGGGTTATAATGGGCAAGGTCTTCTGTAGGTTCTCAGGTAGTTATTGCCTGAGTGATAGCAGAGGAGAGGCTGCTTTGGGTCCTTTCCCTCACTCATTTACAGAGGGTATAAGTTCATTCATTCCCAGATGACAATCACATTGGGGTCCCTGCTTGACTGTGCTGGGTCCAGGGGTGAGCAAATGAAAGGAATCCTGAAATCTTAAGGAAAGGTCATCCACTTTGAAGTATCTTTTGGCAATACTTTGATTGCCACCTACTACAGGAGAAATATTACAGAATTCTGAAACAGTTTCTCATCATTTCCTAAATTAACCTATTATGTTTTCCTTGTGACATTATTCTTTTCAACATTATTTTAAAATTACATTATTTTCATACTACATGTACTCATAATCTAAAGTATCCTATAATGTCATTGTATAGAAAGTGTTTTGCAGATTTAAGCTACTAAATGTTCTCTGTTTTCAGGTAGTTTAGTCTCTGTGATGTTATATATTGGGATAGATTGTTGTGACTCCAATTAATATTCTGAAATTTTCCCCCTTTTATTGCCTGCCTCTCCATTATGCCTCAGTTGTAACGGTGAGTAAAACTATTTTTGTGTCGCATTACTCTTCATTTTTAAACTATGTTTTCCATAATTACTTTTAACTGTTCTTTACTTTTTCATTAAAATTGCCTGTCACTGCATGGCTCCCTTCCCAAACTCTACCACGTATTCCCAGTGTTAATGGGCTCTTTCTCTGCCCTGTCTCAAAATCTCCTTACTGATTTTATTTTGTTTTTGCTACTGCTTTTGAATGCCCGGTTGGCTCACCAAGCCTCACTGCTCCTTTAGTAGGCCCTTTGGATTGCATAGCAAGTAGGATTGTTTAAATTATTTAAAATCATGCGGCATTTGGTTTGCGTGACACAAGTCTGTAAAAATTGGTAGCTAATGATTCTTTGTCACTTGAGGATTGGTCTCCTTGTAGAGTCAAAGCATGGATGCTTATACTGGGAATGCTTTCCT
This sequence comes from Loris lydekkerianus, assembly GCA_963574355.1. Lineage (NCBI taxonomy): Eukaryota > Metazoa > Chordata > Mammalia > Primates > Lorisidae > Loris > Loris lydekkerianus. The sequence continues at coordinate 23,362 of CAUYPK010073586.1, read as the reverse complement.
TAGACAGGAGCCCCAAAGAACCAGTGAAAGATGACTGTCATTTTCCTGTTGTGTTTTCTGCAGAATGAATATATGAAAGATGATTTCTTCATTAAAATTGAAACGTGGCACAAACCAGACTTGGGAACATTAGAAAATGTAAGTTTCAACTCTGCGCTTGTAGTGCAGAAGCCCTTAGAAATGGAAATACTGTATGTAGTTCACTTTATTGTCACCAAAGTAATGTCACCTATGTTGGATTAGCACCTGGCCGTAGTAAGCAGGCTGTGTCAAATTGAAGTGAGGCCAGCAACCAGCAACCAAACAGGCTTTCCCTGTCAGTCCCCTTGCCTTGACACTTAAATGGATTTTGGTAAGTTGCTGTTTTTATCAGCAACTCTTGTTTATCTGTGATACTGGTACACGGGTAAACAAAATTCATAGATAATCCCAACTAAATTTTAGCTATTGGTATTGCCAATTAGATTGCTTTCATCTCAAACTATATACCAGAGCTGTTCCTTATAGCAGAATTAATTGCTTTAAAATTGTTACTGCCACACCACTTTGCTGGGATGTGAGATGACGTTAGAGAAATGGCCAGAAGGCAGGAGGAGAAGGTTGTTTGAATAATTTATAAAAACGTTGACAAGCTCCTCTCTTAACATCTTTATTAGTTGGTACACATTTATCTCTAAGTTTTGAGCATATCAGTTAGAACTCAAATGTAAATCAGTAACTTTGCTAAGGTTTGCCATGGAACATGGGAGGGCATCTGGTATGGTTTGATACCCTTGGCCCTGTGGTCCTCAAAAGTGTCCTTGTTGGACGAGCAGCATCCATACATTATCTGTATGGATAATACTCAGGCTCCACCCAGGAGCTGCTGAATCAGAATCTCTGGGGGTAGGGTCTAGCAGTCTATTTTCTGGTGCACTCTGCAGTTGAGAACTACTGTCTGAACCATATGATATACTGTTACATGAGAGTGAGTTAATGGCTATGGTAAATTCTGTTTCTGGTGTTGTATTACTGTGCTTTTATGTTATAGACACTAATTAATAACAACTTTGAATTTTAATTTGCAGTATTTGACAATCAGTAAGTGATTATTTGACATTACATGTCATTTTTCATTGTATGGCTCTAAAGTTTGGAGTCTAAATGAAATGGTTTGGTATGTTTTAATCTGTGTATGTTTTAATCTGCCATTTTTAGCTTTCAAGTAGGCAGGTCTCTGGCAGTTTTTAAACAATTTTTAATTGGTTTGTAGATGAAGTTTCAGAAATAAATGATGGGACAGTATGAAGTCTAGAGGAGTTGACATCATACTGAAACTGAATAGCTTTAGTATAATCAAATTGAGGAAAGATTTTAGATGATGTAGTGGAGCATCTTAAAATCTACTTAGAATGTCACCTTATGTTTTTATAGGTTTCAAGGATTTTATTGGGTATCATTTAGGTTAAACATAGGTCACATAGATTTTATTATCTAAATCATTTCCAAGGACTACCTGAAAATAATATCAGCAAATTTTTGTTCATTTGGCAGCATCTTCAAACCCTCTCCCCCTTATTATTTGAGATTATAAGGGGTAACAAAAGGTTTCTAGATCTCTCAAGATTTCAGATAGCTAATTTAATGAAGTAGTAATTTGGATTTCTAAATTCCCCATAATGTACACTGAGAGACTTGAGGTAAAGATTTTATGTGTAAGTTTATAGTTTTATCTAATAAGAATAATCTAGCTTATTTTGTTTTCTTTGTCATTTATAGGTACATGGTTTAGATCCAAACATATGGAAAACTGTTGAAATTGTCCACATAGATATTGCAGATCGAAGTCAAGTTGAACCAGCAGTAAGTGTTAATTTGATTACATATCTAAAAATGATTTTCTTCCTTTCTTATATGGCCTGCTTTTCTACATTGAAATGAGCCTGGAGTTTTGTAGGGGTCTGTGGATCAAAGAGATCAGACAGTAAGAGAGAAGGTGGTTTGTTTTCTGTGTGGATTTTGCCTTTAAGAAATCACAGTATTCCTGGCATGCATAGGTATGTGTTTTTATCGAAGAAGATAACAACTCTCATTGTTTATAAAAGAATGCTTCCTTGACTTTTGAAGAATTTGGGCCCCGGTGCTTTTCAAATTCTGTTAAGAAAGTAAAAATGTAATTTACATGTAAGTTTCTATAACTCAGGGCAAAAGTTGCCTTTTGTGGAAAATGGTTGGTGTGGAGTATTTTAATTTAATAATTGTTTAGCTTTCTGTTTTGATTCTTATTAGATATAAATATTTGTACTGTACGCTTTTGATTTAGTAAAGAAAATTTTTTTCCACAAGTAATGCCACTTACACTTAATGCCACATTAAGACCCTAATCTTGACAAAGCTTGTGAATATTAAATCTATTCTTATTTTATAGTGCACTGGGTGCTGCTTTGGTTTTATGGTACTCATTAGTGGACTTTTGGCCTGTTAACACAACCATGTTGGTCTTCTTCTTGCTGTTCCTTGGGAGCTAAAGCTTTGAAATTCAAGTGGCACCCCTTTTTTCATCATGGTTAAGCACAGTTTGTTCTGTCCGTGTCCCCTTCCATTTCGATTTTTGGTGCTTATTCCCTGAACTTGAGCAATGTTGTAAGCTAAACAAAAATAACTCAAAACACTAAATGTCTGGTTTTGCTGTTGAAATTTAAAGGTAAACCTTTTGAAACAAAGGTCTCTGACCTTTTCTCAGAAATCGCTAGGGTTGGGACTGCTGGTAGTGGCCCTCTGCCAGGATGTGTCTAGTTCACTAGGGTTCTCATCCTCCTTAGAAGTACATACACTGAGAGGAGACCCTTGTTCCAAAAGTTGGTAGCTTTTGGTTATGCTGTGATTTAAAGTTGTTTCAAACTTAGGGATATTTCTACATTTGACATTACTTAGGGAATTTTTTTATCCTTAGAAGTAAAATGGTATGTCTGTCATACCCTTGTATTTCTTTTGGTGTCATTACAGCCTTGATATATGTGAATGAACAATGATGGGAAGAAGGTAATTGGGAGTAATTAGTAAGTGAGTTAGTGGCTAGGTCAGGATAGCTTTCAGGGCTGGAGAAGATCACAAGATGATTCTGATCAGCGGGTATACCATTCCAAGATTGAGTACCCTGGGGAAAGCAGTCAGATTATGCTGTTATGTTAGTAATTGCTGTGCTGGCAGAACAAAATGGTTTCACTGACCCAGTCCTGTGGTTCGTAAGCTTGCAATCCATGACGTTCACCAACAGAGTACGAATGACCTTTGGTTTTGCTGGGGGCATAAAAGTAGTTCCTTGTTCTCATCCTCAGGCAAAAATGGGGTTGTGTCAATGTGTGCAGGCATCAATGTAAGTGGAAAGAAGAGGGTGAGGCAAATTGTACAAAAGCCCTGGAGGCTCTGATTCCTATTCTTTCCCCTCCAGCACACTTGGGAGAAGATGCATGACAATAGCACTTGAGGTAGAGGCTCTGGGCTGAGTAGGTAGTTCTCTGTATGGAGTGAGGATGTTTGGAAAGGTAGTGAAAACGAATGGATTGGGCCCAAGTGTGAGGCCATGGCCCTATGACTGAGGTGACTAAGAACAGACTACCGGCACTAGGTGAACTTCAGATTTAAATTCTGAGGCTCTGCCACCTGCTGGCTAATCTTGGACAGGTTACTTAACTCTCTGTGCCTGTATTATTTTGTGTAATTATCTCAGAGGAGTAAATGTGAGTGCTTAGAGCAGTTCCTAGTTTATTAGATACTAGCCATCGTTTCATTATTATTAGCTATAGTTGTGTAAGAGTTCTGAAAGTCTACATTTACACTAAGCATTGTTTGTTGAGTAAGTGTTCATACCTTCTGTCTTCCAAGCTATATTTTAGATATTGGTAAGATAATACCATATATACTCGAGTATAAGCCGAGTTTTTTCGGCACAAAATTTGTGCCGAAAAACCCGAACTCAGCACAAATGTTGTGCCGAAAAATCTCGGCTTATACTTGAGTGTATAGGTAAATTCATTTTAAAGTATGTTGAATTCACAGTAGTGATAAAATGCCAATAAAACCTACCATTTAACCATTTGACAACATACTTACAGTTGATTGGCATTAAATACATTCACCATGTTATACAGCTGTCACCACTGTCTAGCTCCAAAACATTTTCAACTCCTCAAAAGGATACTCCGTACCAATTAACAACCACTCTCCACTGCTCTTTCCCAGCAGCCTTTGGCAACTGTTAAGCTGTTTTCTTTCTTTGGGGATTTGCGTATTCTGGATTTTTCATATAAATGGAATCCCACAATTAGTGGTCTGCTTTCTCATACCTGTACTTAGCGTATGTTTTCAAGGTTCATCCACATTGTAGCATGTGTCAGTACTTCATTCTTCTTTTTGAAGTTTTTGGCTGGGGCTGGGTTTGAACCCGCCACCTCCAGCATATGGGGCTGGCGCCCCACTCCTTTGAGCCACAGGCACTGCCCTGTACTTCATTCTTTTTTGCAACTGAAAAATCTTCCAGTATATGGATGTGCCACATTTTGTTTATACATTCATCCATTCGTGGACATTGGGGTTGTTTCCATGTCTTGGCTGTTGTGAATAGCCATACATTGGTGTCACAGTAGCTCTTAGGTTATGAGCTTTCTCATTTGTGGATAATAAAATACAACTGGTAGGAGTTATCCCACTTTTTGATGTGAAAAAAGAATTTTGATAGACATTTTTCTTCTATAAAAAGGAGGAAAGGAACTTAGAGGTAGCAGAGGTACCCTTGATGGTTTTTCAGACTGTGAGTGCTGGGAGCAGAGCATAGCGCTCTGTGGGGGATGTGTAAAGGCTGGGTGGGTGGTGGCAGGAGAGCCCCGGGCGATGGGGCCAGGCCCCCATTCTAGGGAGGACATGATTGTGAGACATAGTGACCCAGGGACTGTGGGCCTGCTTTTCTCATCTGCACATCCTTATCTATCCACTCTCTTGACAGATTGTTGCCCCATGCTCTTTCTCCTTAGGTTCCACCCCATTGTTTTGGCCTTGACTAGTTAATATTTCTTTTAGGATTACCTTCTCTTCTAAACACCTGGACCAACTAAAGATCATTTCTTCATATCAGAGACAATTTGGTTTTCTGTTCATTTAGTTTGCTCCTTTGATTCTGCTCTTTTATGTAATTTTGTTACTTGGAAATACTAGTTTGTGCTGGGAAAAGGAAGAAAGCTTTCAGAACATGTTTGTGCTTCTCACATGGCAGTGCTATATGCCTGCTTACTGTATGCACTGCTGTGGTACCTAGTTAACAGTACCCACCAGGGTCCTAAGTCTGAGTGAGATAAGCCCGAGACAGCAAAATAGTTAACAAGTTGCAGAAGCTTATGTGTGATCCACAGAGTTGCAGGATTTCAGCGAAGAGAACAAATGTGTGAGGACCGAAATCAGAAAAGGTTGAAAGAACAATCTTCAGACGTGAAGATGAGTAGGGTTTTGATGGGTAGAGTGGTCATTATACTTTTCCTTCTTGCTCTCAGTGATGTGACACATTTTTCTTCTCTCTCTCCTTTCCAAATAGAAATTGAAGGTCGGAGGGAAGAGTCCTTTTATGTTAACAAGTCCTTATCTACCCAACTCCTACAACAGTGCCTAAGATATAAGAGGTACTCAAGAATGCATGTTAAGTGAGTGAAGGACTTGTAGTTGTACAGACTAGAAATGAAGGTACAGGTGCATTGTCTTAACATTTAGTACCTACCTGGTCCTCCTTGGTTTCAGACTGTGCTTTGCATAATACCAAGAGTTTCTTGGCACTCCCTAGTTTGGAACAATTAAATTAGGGGGCAGACAAGTTCCTGCCCTTCTCTCTATACCAGCACGGCTCTGCTTGTCTGTCTGACATTAGGCTTGACTGTAAGATTTACTTGAACACACAGTTGTGCAGCTACAGAAAATATGGTTTAAAAACTAACCTCCCACTTTTATAAGTGAAGAAACTGAAGCCCAAATAAACTAGCTTGTTGTTGTTTTTAGCTAATGGCAGAAGTGGAAGTTCTCTTGATCCAGTCTTCTGTTGATTGATTGCTTTTAAAACTGGTCTGTATTGACTATGTCCTGTGCTTCCTGTCCAGGACACTGCCTGGCTTCACCTACCTTCTGGGACTCCTTTTGTCTGTCTAAAACCTGTGTGTCTTTTAGGATTTAGTTCAGAACTCACTTCCTAGGGAATTCTAGGGAGATTTCACCCAAATTGGTAGCAGTCTTGCCCTCTGCTGAATTTCAGAAGCTGTCATTCATTTCATTGATATGTTTTCCTCTCTGTTTAGCAACCTCTCCCTTTTCATGGAGTGGGTATTTCATAAATATTGGTCATCTGAACCTCATGAGCTTGAGAATAATGATGAAACTAACCTATGAGAGTGAAGAGTTTGGACTGGAGTGTAAAATTGGTTTGATGGCATTTTGATAACACCTAGGTTGGCAAGAAGTGAGGAAATGGGCATTCATACATTGCTTGTGGGGAGTATAAATTGGTGCAGCCAGCCTAGCACAGTTACTAATGTACGTGCCCATTGACCCAACAAAAATTCCACTTCTGGGAATTGACCCTACCCATTATGAAGTGACAATTATACAAACCTAAGATTAGAAACAGTCTGAAGTCTAAATGTTTTTCCATCAATCAGGAACTGAAGAAAAACTTTGTGATATAACCACATAGTGGAGTGCAATGAAAAGGGAGTGAGCTCTATTTTTACGAATAGAGAATCTTTCCCAAGGTAATTGGAAGGAGAAAGATAAAAAAAGTATGTTTGCTTCTAGTTGTAATGTTTTAAAAAGGAGAAAATATTATCTTTATGTGTGTATACATATTTGCTTACTTATGTATAGATGGTCAAGAAGAATGCATAAAATTCTGGTAATAGCAATTCCCTTGACAGGAAAGAGGAGGTGGAAGAGTTGTGGTCTGGAAGATGTGTGCATTAGATGGGGGGGATGTTCTCCTCTCATTGACCGTTAGTTCTCCACTGCTGCATAACAAATCACAAATTTAGTGGTTACGTAATGTAACCTCTTTAGTCATGGAACTGACACCCTATTACTTTTGCCATAGTCTGTTGTTTAGAAGCAACCCAGAAGTTCTGTTTGCACTTAGGGGAAGGGATTATATAAGGTGGGGGGGGCGGCACTTGTGGCTGAAGGAGTAGGGTGCCAGCCCCATATACCGGGTGTGGCAGGTTCAAGCCCAGCCCTGGCCAAAAACTGCAAAAAAAAAAGGGGGGGGGGGATCACCTTAGAGCAGTGATCCCTAACCTTTTTGGCACCAGGAACCAGTTTAATGGAAGATAATTTTTTCAGGGTTGGTTGGTGGGGACTTGGGGGAGATCTGATAGGAGGTGGAGCTCAGGTGGTGATTTGAGGGATGGGGAGAGGCTATAAACAGAGATAAAGCTTTGCCTATCCACTACTCATCTCCTGTGTGGCCCAGTTCCTAACAGGCCACAGACTGGAACCCTTTTGGCACCAGGGACTGGCTACATGGAAAACATTTTTTCTTCCATGAGACAGGGGATAGAGCTCAGGAGGTGATGCTTTGAGGCCAGATTCCTAGGATTACAGTACTGGTCCATGGCCTGGGGGTTGGGATCCGTGGCCTTCGAGTACCTCTGTCCTAACAGCAGCTAACTTTTAGTGCCTAAAACTGGCTTCTTAAGGATTGGACTGGTATTATATTTAAGAGCTTAGTAACTCGAAATAGGCAAGTGAAGTGGGTACAGGATCCTTTGGAGGTGGGACTGTTCACAGTGGATTGGGTCTCCTGTTAGAACTGGGAAAGCTGGGGTGGATTTGAGGCAATGAGGCAGAATCCCCTTCCCAGATTTGCTGAGTAGCCTAGAGCAGGGCTCCGGAGAATGGCTTGTGGAGGCCCAGTCTGGATGGGGAATAGCTAGCTAATGGTTAGATGCCACTGTCCTCCCACACCTCCATTCAGCCCCCAGCTGTCAGGCTGCAGCTTGGTTGGTAGCTTCACACTCTTCCTGTTTTGTAAATAGGGACTGATCTCCTTTCACAAGGCCACTTGTCATGTCTAGGACTTTGCTGTGTGGCTGTGGCTGTGCTCTACCTTTGTGCTACCTTCTGTGTGGAAGGTAATGTGTCTCCCATCTAATGCTCATCTGTTTAATGGTAGCACCTGAAGTGCAGGATGTGGTTACCTACATAGTTGTGAATACTCAGAAATTTGGCAGATTATATCTCTAGTCCTTCCCAGTTTAAAAGTTGGTGATAAGATTTGGCCTTTCATCTCTCCAATAAATGTATTGGTGGTGATTTGGAAGGGGGGGGGAGAGATCTTATGAAGATATGATCTCTCAAAACTTCATATTTGGCATTTTGACTCCTGGAGTTTTGCTGTGACTTAATTCAGCAACTTTTCATTCTGTTTTTAATGAATTGCTGTGGTTTTCTTTGAAAAGGCTAATAAACATTAAGTGGTTGAGTTTCTTTCCTTCATATTACTTGCTTTAAAAAAAATAAAACCATTACATTATTTATTTATTTATTTATTTTTGTTGGTTTGTTTCTTGAGGCAGAGTATCACTTTGTTGCCCTGGGTAGAGTGCCATGGTGTCATAGCTCACAAACTCTTGGCTCAAGTGATTCTCTTACCTCAGCCTCCCAAGTAGCTGGGACTACAGGTGCCCGCCACAACCTCCTGCTATTTTTAGAGATGGGGTCTTGCTCTGGCTGAGGCTGGTCTCGAACCCGTGAGCTCAGGCAGTCTACCCGCCTCATCCTGCCAGGGTTCTAGGATTACAGGCGTGAGCCACCTTGACAGGCCTACATTAACAATTTAGAGAGAGTAATTAGCCAAGTCCTCTCAGAATCAGGATGAATGTAAAACCCAAGAGTTTGAAAGTGAAGCTTGAATCTTTTGACTCCACCTGGTGGGTTTTTAGTCCTTGCAGGTGGGTTTAGTACAACACAGCTTTAGATGTTTAATTTGTAGTGACTGTTGATTACTTCTAAGGTTTAGCTCTCTCTGTTGGATTGTCAGATGGCTTGTATACTACTCTTGCTGTAGACTTGATGTTTTTTGGTCGTGCTTATGAACTGTACTTCACCATGCATAGAAGGGATGTGATTCATCCCATGTTGTAACTGATTGCTTAGATGGATGTTTTGATAGGTTTACATAATTGAAGAGTGACATTGTCACAATAACTCTAGGAATAGGCGTTTGTTGTAAAAATTCTTTCCCTCCTTGTGATCCAAGGTCACAAAGTAACTTGCTGCAGAAATCATATGTATTTAAATATATAGGTTATTAGGATTTTTTGTTAATGACTTGTGGGGTGTCTATATATGACTATTGCTGTAGACAGTGTTTTCTGTAATTTCCTGGAAAGACATAAGCCTAATGAAACAAGCTGAATGGTCTGGGATTTCTGCATAAATACCCCTACCCACTTTTTTTTGCCCCTTTAGAATGTATCCACCATACAAAACAGATTTCCTGCTTTAAGAGAAAGTGGTATTGTTGCAAAGTAGTATTAATATGTTATATTCTTTAAGAAGGAAGAGTCCTTCTGTCTGACCTCCCAGCAATCACTGAGCACACCTGCTCCAGCAGGGCACACTTACCCCTGCACCCTCCTACTCACTCTCTCCCCCTTGTTTTAAATCTAACCCAGGTGTTACTCCTAAAAAGCCATCCTCTGTAAATTGGGTGCCTCCTGGGAACCAGGACTGTACTATACTTCTCATCATTTCCATGTTTCCAGAACCTAGCAACATGGTGGGATCTTTTTAGTAAAGGTTTGGAAGATCATCAATTGACAGAATTTTTTTCTGTATTAAAAAAAGAAGAAGAAAAGGCAATTTAGAGGAGTTGTGTTTATTCAAGTAGTAAATGAACAAAATGCTGCTTTAAGTCTTTCTTTACTTATCCTAGGTGATGAAATACATGTGATGTGCTTTCAATTCTAAACATTCTTAGTCTTTCTAAATGAGGGAATAAATAGCTTTCTGATCAGATTAAAATTGTTTTTTAGCTAGATCTAATTGCAACAAGAGTCAAGGTATTAGTAGAAAACACCAGACTGTAAGTTTTAATTTTTTTTTTTTAATTTCTAAAGTTGTCATTGATAACATACACAAAAGTTGGAGATTCTTTAAATGTCCTGATGAAATGCACATGCATATCTTCAACTCATTTTCAAAATATACACAAATGAGTCAGTTGACATCTGCTTCTTTTTTTTTAAGGTATAAATTTGAATCTGGCCCTTTTTAATCATCTGGAGCACTTTGTCTAAGTAGCTTTCCATGATTTGTATACAAAAGTCACTTCCCAGGAGAGGAAGACTCTTTAAAGTGTAAGCTGAAGTGTACATATGATTAACATCAGAGAGACCTTCGTTTTTGGAAGTAATTTGAAAGAAAATGAGCATGCTTTAAAAAAAAAGAGAAATTGGAACCACATTTTTAGGTATTTATGTATAACAAGAAAGGATTTTATCAACTTTCCTCTATAGTACGTACTATGTGATTTCATTTTTATAATTTCTAAGGTACTTTTTTTGGTAGAAAAATGTTTAATTCAAAATTTAAAGGCTGTACCACACCTTTTGGGGGCAAGACACGATTGTAAGAGAGACTTTACCTAATAAATGCAGTCAGTGTAACCTGGTTTCTTGTACCCTCAGTGAATCCCCAGCAATTAAAAAAAAATTTTTTTTTGAAAGCTTACACATCTAAAAATAGTACAGGTGAGCATCTAAGTCAGCAGTTCTCAACCTAAGGGTCCAGACCCCTTTGTAACAATGAAAACACATCCTGCATATCAGATATTTATTTACATTACAATTCATGACAGTAGCAAAATTACAGTTACAAAGTAGTAATGAAAATTATTTATGGTTGGGGGTCACCACAACATGAGGAACTGTATTAAAGGGTCGTGGCATTAGGAAGGTTGAGAACCACTGATCTAAGTGATTTTTGAATGGCAATAATAAGCAAATGTTAATGATATTAAGGGTGTTAAATTGTTTCAGAGATGTATTTAAAAATATAAATCTATTTCATATTAAAATGCAGCCATTTTGAAAATTTCATTTTTTAAAGAGGGAATAGAATTTTGTTTTAACACTTTTGAGTGTAATGTTTTTATTTGTGGTAAAAGAAAGATTTTGCCCCAATGAAGCATTTCAAAAACCAAGAGGGTTTTTTTGTGACCATAGTAGTGTTTTACTGAAGATGATACTCCTGAAAGGAAGAGACACAAGCTGGAAACCTGTGTGCTATGTTGTTTCTGGGTCACAGAAAGGATGTGCAAGATGTGCTCTGATTGGTGGGGCCCTTTGCCAGAACTTCTCTGCAGAGGTTGGCGAGAGCCCTGTTCTATGGCCTACCTGGTAAGCTTGTTGTACTTTTAAGATAAAGCTCAGATTTCATTCATAACTCTCTTCCTTCTTTTTGTCCTTTTGAATCCCTTCTACCTCAATTACTACTTTCGTGCTCCTCATCCTTATCTGCCCATGAATATAATTCCCATTGTCTTATTTACCCCAGATCTTCATTTTTATTCTGGTCCTTCTCTCCATTTGCATATGTCCCCCTGGAGGGTAATAGGGCAGGGTTGGGGGTGGGCTGTTTCATAATTGGGCTCAGTGCTGCATTCCCCTCTGCAGCCCTTGTGGTAGCCAGACTTGGTTCCCTGGGCTGAGGTTCTTGGGTTGTTGCCACTGCTGGGACACTGGACTGCTCTACATTATCTCTTCCCTGTAGAAAAACTTCTCGTGAGCAGCTTTTTCAGCACCAGTGTGTGGCAAAACTGTGGATTTGCTCCCTAGACCCAGTTCTGCCCTTAATATCTCAGAGGACTCAGGCACTCCCAGGTGAGAGGATGAGGCTACTGGTAAAAACAAGTTCAGCCTCCCTTTCCAGACCTGGAATCACCTGCTGAGTCCAGCTCCCTCAGCCTTCCCTCCCTTTGGTGTGGTCTCCTTTGGAGAACACCCCCACCACAGCTTTTAGGTAGGGTGTCAATCCTTGGCTAAGTCTACTCACCAGTCCAGTTCTCCTACCATTCCTTTGGAAATTAGGAGGTTCTTTTTACAGCCCCTGAGGGAATCTAGCAAATTTAGAGCTTGCTAGTGACTAATTTCAGAGCTTGCCTGTCAAAGCTTTTAGTTAGGATTCAGGCCAAAATTCCAGCCTCTTTCCATTCTCTCCTATTCTGCACATAGGTAATTTATTAGAAATACAAACTTGTAGCCCCTTCCCTGTTTATATTCTCTGGAATAAGACTCTGTCTAGCCTCACAGGTGATTCTAGCCCCACATGTGCTCACCTTTGAGAAGCTGTGCTCTAGTACACTATGAACATGAAGATTGTAGGTGAAGTTTGTAGCATAGACTCCCTTCTAGGATTTTGGCAGAAAGAATCTCCCTTGGAGGGCATGGTCCAGCAACATTCATTTCCACCTTTATTTTTACTGTTAAGGAATTTGTAGCCCAGGGATGTGCTGTAACTTTCCCCACCCATGTAATTAGGGAACCCAGGAATCCACTGTAGTCTGGCTGAGTTTTTGTCTTTCTAGAATATCTTCTTACTATGTAATGTTCCTTTCTTTGTAATATGTTGATTAAGACATATTCTTAATTTATTCAAAGGAAACAATCAACTGTCCCTTCTTCCACCTGCCTTCCCTAGTCCCCTAAAATACCAGTTTTTATGCTGAACTCTGACATATTTTGAAGTTGTAGAATAAAAGGATTGGAAACTCAAAGGTACGTGTTTTGATATGGGTACTCACAGAGAACATTACTCAGATATGTTCTCATTTGTTTATTTAATAAACATTTTTTTCTATGCTGGTATGGTAAATATTTTTCTAGTTAAAGGAACAACTGTATGTGTTTAAAGAGAGTGCAAAATTCTTAGTAAACGCTAAAAATATTTCTACTAAGAGACTTGGAGTTAGTTTGTTCCAACTGTTGCTGGTGCCACATGTGGGCGCTGAGTACCCCTCCATCAGAGGGCTATTTTCTCACAACTGATACTGACTGGTGCTAGGCTCCAGGCTACAAAGTTCAAAGATTAATCAGAGCTGAGAGATTTGGAGTTTTGCACTTTACTAAAGCAAAACAGCCATTCTAATTACATGTCAGAAGACTATAATGGGATTTTGAGTTCAACGAAATGGTGACTCTGAGTCCTTATAGAAATTCCAGGATAATCAAAATTTTTAAGGGTGCTGATGTCAAAGAAGATGAATTGGTTTTTAAAGTTTATGCTTTTTGCTTCTTGTTTCCACCACTGACCATTTTACTCTTTGGATATCATCCATTTGGCGGGTATGTTTTGGTAAGCAGAATAATGTCTCATTTTAGTTGAGGCTAGGACTACGTGAAGCCAGTACCTGATTTTCTGAAATTGCGTTTGCCTTTGGAAATGAACATACATGATTTGCTTATTCATATCTTTAGCTCTTTTCACTTTGAACATGCCATTCACACTTTTTGCTTTAAACCACAAAGTGTGTATTGTGCAAATAAAGGTATTTGTGCTCTTTTAAAAAATACTTTTTCCTAAATGTTAGCCTTGGCAAGCTGATGAAACTTGGTTTAATTTATTTAGGGTAGACTCTTAGAGGCATGTAAGTTTTGACCACAATGTAAGCAGTACTTGTTACTTGTCCTCTGGGAAGGATTTGGTGTATCTTTTCTTTTGATCATAACGTTCTGTGAGTCTATGCCCAGTTGTTACATATTTGAGTAGATAGTTTTGTTGTAGCATATGCTTTACTGTACTGGCTTTAGAAAAAACTATTTCAAAGACATCTTACATAAAATGCACTCTAATCTTATACTTTTAAAGTTTTTTCTCTTCAAAATAAAAAAAAAGATGAAATGTGACTAGAAAAAGTTAAATATTAGTTTAAGCCATGTGAAATTCTGAGTATTTGTCTGTTTTTGAGCTGCTGAAATGACATGTTCTTATGAGTCAACCTGACCTATCCTCCAGGCTAACCTCTGGTAAATGATACCCTAGATGGGCAGTACTGACCATTGCTCCGTTTGTTCTCTTTCACAGCTTTCAAGAAGCTTCTGCGTTTTGGATTCTACATTTGTTTCAACTGTTGCTTCTTATTTCCTAAGAAGGGCTTTCTGTTAATGGGAGCTACGCACTGGCTACCCAGTTCTTTAGATCTGAAAAGAGCTTTTGTTTATTAGAAGTCTGTGGCTGAGATCCAGCAAGTTCTGGGAGGGCCTGTGGTTGCCAGATGCTGCTTTCCTTGTTCTTTTGCTGTACAACACCTGATCTCAGTAAAGTACCTCTTCCTTTTGCTGTTAAAACCTAGATATTCATTTTTACCTTAAGTTTCTAACTTATCCCTAGTATATGTCAGAGAGTTCCAAAGCTTTTAATGAAAGTGTGTTTATGATAAAGATGTGAGAGTTGTGAACCAGCTCCTAGCGGGTGATGAATGCATGTAATAGTAGCCTCCTTGAACTACAAAAGGAGGAAAAAACTCTTAGATACCTTAAGGCAGTAGTGATTTTGCTTATGCTTAAGAAATTTCCAAATGTTTATCTCACCTTTGCTGTGCTGTGAGGTCACAGTGTTTTTAGAAGTAAGTTAGAGATTTTCTGCCCCATCCTCAAAAAAGATATAAATAAATGTAGGCATGGTTCCTATTAAAAACAAATGCGTAAATGTTTCCCACTTTATTCTGCTGCCTTACGTGGGCAAGTACTTTCAGATCACTTCCCCTAGTAGATGTAGACAATGTCCAGTATGTTTGAAGGCATAGTTGGATGGCAGTGCCCTCTTGTGGGAAGATAGCATAATTGTTTATTCCCTGCTTGTTTAAGTCTTAGCAAGCATTTTAACACTTGGGTTAAAAAATCTGTATGTGCAAAGATTCTGCAAAGAAAATACTTTTTTTACTAAAAACCATTATTAGTGTTTATTCCTAATGTGTCTCACATTTTAAAAGTAAAGAAGTAAGGAAGGTGGAGGTGGTAGGATTTATTCCTTGGGTGGGGAAAATTTCTCTGATGAGAGTCAGGAATTTTTTTTTCCTTCTTTTTTTTTTTTTTTTTGGAGACAGAGTCTTATTTTTGTCTCTTGGTAGAGTGTTGTGGGTGTCATAGCTCGCAGCAACCTCAAACTCTTGGACTCAAGTAATTCTCTTGCCTCAGCCTTCCAAGTGGGCTGAAGTGCCTGCCACAATGCCCGGCTATTTTTAGAGATGGGGTCTCCCTCTTTCTCAGGCTGGTCTCAAACTGGTGAGCTCAGGCAATCCACCTGCCTTGGCCTCCCAGAGTGCTAGGATTACAGGTGCGAACCACCACTGTGCCAGGCACAGGAAATGTTTTTGAGCAGCTAATGAAATATTTTTAAAGAAATTACTATAAACATCTCCAAGTTTTTAAAGTTCATTGCATAGAAAAGCCCCTTTTTAGCAATGTAAACTCTTTTTTTAGGAAAGTTCTCTAGGCTGAGAGGGGAGCTAGGATCCCTTCAGGTACATGAATATAATCATATGATAAAGTGTAGCTCACATTTTTGTAGTAAGTATTCTGTTTGGCTTTGGTGTCAGATGGGGTGGCATGGGTCCCAGCTCTTGTTCTCAGTAATAGTGGACTTGGGCAAAGAATTTCACTAATCCAACCCCAGTGGTGGTAACAGTACACTACCTTTATTTCAAGGTTGTGAGGGGTGAAGGGTAGGTGGGAGACTGCATGCCTGGCATACAAGTAAGTGTTCCAAAAATAGTAGCAGAATGATGCTTCTTGGATTTTGCTCTTACTATTAAAAAATGCTTAATTTTTAAAGCATTTTTTTCTTAAGGTTTATTATATTGATGCTAATGGGTTAAATGGGATCCTGGGACTTAGAAGCTGAAGGCCAAATCAAGAACCAACATTTTTCTATAGAAGGCTGACTCTACAACTTTTCCGTATGATGCACCCCTATTTTAGTTTAAGGTGTTTGATGTAATTATCATTTATGAAAACAGATACATTTTGTAATAAAACTCCCCTAAACATACAACTTAATGTTTCAGGTATGTGAAATATGATTTTAAAATATGTTTAACAAATAAGCACTTAATGAAACCAACTTGTTGATATGTTAAAATTTATTTCATTAGTTTCTAGAGTTTAAAATATCTTTGTTTTTAGTGCTACATATATTCTAATATAATGTAATATACTAATTTTAAATTTAATTTATAAATATGTATTAATTTTTAATAAATATAATGTATTTTTCTTAATGAAACACTCAAGCCAAGTACTTCCTTGAGAGGGTGGGGAGTAGTCCTGGGACCGTTGCTTAGGGTAGCCCACTGGCTCTGGGCTATCTAGGAATATTCGCTTTTCAAACCCAAGAACTTGCTTCTTTTGGCCTCACCTGCCCATCTCATCCTGGAGCACAACTGTTTGGTTTCTTTGCCGCATTGCAGGATATGAAGTGTGTTACAGCAGGTGTTTATTCAGGCCTGAAATTCTGGTTTCTTCACCTTTTTTTTTTTTTTTTCTGGTTTCTTCACTTTGTCTATTAATTTATATCTTTCTAAAGGCTTTGGGGGTCAGCCTTCATAAACATGACAGTGTAAAGGGTACACCAAGAATGGAGGAAGCAATTAGCCTAGCAGTGCTGTAGCCTGGCAGTGCTCTAGGCTGCAACCACCTCTAGTGGATCACCGTGGCCACACTTGGCTCTGTCACAGAGCTCTGTCGACAGCCCCTGCTCCTGCCCCCTCAACCTGCCCAAAAGCCAAGATCATCCTCACCACCCCAGGACTCTGAATGGTTTCTTTGAGATTAGAGAGATTACAGAGTGTTGTGTTGAGGGCTGTAGATTTGACTGCATTCCTCAGTTCTCAATGTAGTTGTTTAAAACTTCAGCTTTTATGTTTCATTGGTGGAAAGCCAGTAAGGATTAAGAGGGCTAAATTATAGAATATTTTTTAATGCAGTTTTGTTCCTTTGAGGTACATTCAGTAACAGAAACTAGGCCAACAAGTTATTGACAATTAGTGGTCTTTTGGGAATCTGCTTTAATGAATAGATAAGAATGATTTGTAATTAGCATAATAATTTTATGCAAATGAATGCTTCAGAATTGCTCTAAAACACTTCTGAACTGTTTAAACGGCCCTCCTGAGATCTTGTTACTCTATTAATTTGTGTAGCAGATCTTTTTTTCATAGATCATGCAAAGATAAACTTCAGCCCAGCCCCTGTCCAAGTGATTATGAATTCCAAGGTGGTAGGACCTGAATTAATGAGATTTACTTATACTATATTAATGGTACTCTATGGGAACCTGAAAGGTTGAGGAGTCACTGGGGAGGTGTAATTAAAAATATAAAAGAAAGCTGCTTATTTGAAAATAACTGTTGAAATCAGTTTCTTAAACAAGTTTGTAAATGTTATTTCTCTTTATACCCATGTTATTTGTTAGTCAAAATTTAATGCAAACTTTTTTTTTTCTTTTAATGGGCTCACCCTTTGGAGTCTGGCTTTAATTTCGTCAGCTCTGGTTAGTTGTGTGTTTGGCATTAGAGTGAATGGTGATAAGATCCAGGAACTGTTTTTATTATTTATTTATTTATTTATTTATTTATTTATTTATTTATTTATTTATGTATAGGTGCCAGGATAGTGGAAAATTCAGGGCAGTGCCAATAAAAGACCTTCGTTATTTATCTTCATATGTAATTCAGCTTTCACTCCATCCTGGGCTTCACTTTTAGGATGTGATTAGAGGAAAAAGACTTTGCTAAGTTGAACTGCAGTACCCGTGTATTTAGTAATCGTCTTTGAGCTGTTTGAATAGACACCTAAGTAATCATCTTTACACTAAAGGAAAGCATTTTATAACAGGCTGCAGGATCCTAATCTCTCCTTAAATTTTTATATTTATGCTGTAAAACACCTCCTCTTGCCAAGAGTAAAGGGTAGGGGTTAAGATTTTATATAAGCAGGTGTCAAGGAGTTGCTAATGTTTGTGGTTTGGGCATTCTTTTCCTTGGTTTACACTTAGCCTCACCTGTGGTAACCCAGGCATGGTTTTCTAAGCAGTTTCTGGTGTCTGGAGCTTATCTGTTTTCCCTAAGCTGTCAGATTCCTATCAGCTTCACCCCACATCCCCCACCTTCCCCACCTTCCCCACCTCCTACTCACTTTCCCATTCATAATTATGACTTAAATCTGGGCTCAAGGATATTTAAGCTGACTCAGCACAGATTTTGTACTTGCATATTGGGGGATAGCCACTGTGCTCAAAGATTCATAAAACTAATATTCTTTGTCTTTGAAATGAATCTGGTTTCTATTGAGAATTTCTATTGATAGCTATAGTCAGTAACAGATGTGCACCCAAGAGGTAGCACAACTTTTGTATTCCAGTGACAGAAAACAGTTATTTATAAGAATTTAATGAATGTATTACTGTGGCTTCAGCATGGAGCCACAGTAATCTATTTATTTACCATATTATATTTTATTTTGTACTCCAAAGGGTGTCTTGAATTTCCACTTGCTTTTTTTTTTTTTACTTGAACAAGAATTTTCAATTAAATAGAGTTGTATTAACACTAATCCGAATATACCTTATGCTGATACTATTGTATTTTTCTATTGTTCAGGCATTATTATTGGTGGAGCAAGTAGTGTCTAGGGACATTATACCTAACTTGATAATGATGGTTTTACTAAGCCCTTATCCTGGTCAGGCCTCTGGGCATTATACAGATAATTAAAATTGAATCATAAAAACATTTTGCGCCCAATGCACCTTAGCAATAAGGTCTTTCTACTTTTAAACATGATTTAAAACCCATTTTTAAAATGCATTTCCTTGGCCTAGTGAATTTGCTTGCTTTTTTTTCCCAAGGATTACAGAAAGTGCATAGCAAATTCAGCCTTCAGAATACCCAGGAGCTGAAGACTCAAGTAGGCTACAGCTGTCTTCACCCACAGTATTCTAAAAGAACTAATGAGATGAGAAGTCTGCAGCTGGTGGCAAGCACAATAAACCATGAGCCAAGGGCTTCTCTTCATCAGAGCCTCCCCTTTCCCCATGGGATCCTGAAGGAGACAGAATACTAACAAAGCCAGCAGGCTGTCTGATTCCACACTATTGCTCATTTGCAGCTATAATTGGTAGGTGAGGTTGCATTCTGTATGCTAAAACTGTCATACATGAAGGAATATATTTGTTCATTGTGATATGGATATAAATTGGCCGGTTTTCAAATACAGAAAGACCAAACTAGATGCCCAACAATGAAATTGTAGCAAAGAAGATGCTGTTCAAAAAATAAAATGTTTCTTGTAAAAATACAAAACTAAGGTTGTTAAAACTATCCTCGCTTCCTACTTTTTGATATCTTGCCACGTAATTCACTTGATTAAACATTTATGTATGCAAACTAACATAAAACATAGAAATTTCTAGATTTTGACAAGATGCATTATTTTCTCTGTCAAGGTTAAGGGTGCTATTGTTAATAATGGGGTTTTTGTTAACATTTTCGATGTATCTTCAATGTTTGCTGCTTTGTATTCAAGAGGAAAAAGCTGAGAGATGAAACTTAGTTTCATACGTATATGTGTCTATTTTATATACATACACTTGTGCCTCATAGGACTTTGCTGTCTTTGGCACTGCAGCTTCTTGGTGTTTTTGAAATGTGCTTTGATTAGCTGGCATTTGTTGACACCTTTCTCGTTGTATATGAGGACGAGCTGGAGTTGAAGTGCTAGGATAGGTGAGCCATACCACCTCCTAGTCAGACTGTGGTTTCCTCATCTTTAAAATGAGGGGGCTTAGGTGGTATTCAAAGTTCAGATCACTTCTATGTTTCTGTGGATCCACACTTCAGAAAAGTGTCTCAGTGAATAGCTAACACTGGTAATGAAGGCTTAGAAATGCACTTTGGGGAACACTATGTTAGGTCCAGAGTAGAAATGTTTTAAAGTATTCAGAATCTTTGTCAAATAGGTATTGAAAAATCTCTAAAGCTGTCAGCCTGATAAGAAGATGGGCTTAGGAAGGAGGAGGAATGTTGTTAGGGAAGTCCATCCAATTCATCCACTGACATTATCACTTTCTCTGGTGCCATGATCATGTTTTGGCTTACTAATTTACTCCTACATGAGAATAATTTATGCTGGCCACAATTTAGACCAAGCTCTGTTTTTTAAAGTTAGTTGTTTCTTGGTTATGTACCACCCTTATTATGTAATGTCACTGGTTTTATTTATTCCTAATTTTATCCTAGTGATAATTGTGTATACTTTATCTTGTGAATTTTTTTTTCCTTTGGAGCAGGTAAGAACTACCCTAGAGGTAGTTCTTCAGTCTGTATCATCAGTTCTAAAATTCTGCTCCCCCTTTTTCCTTTCATTATTTTAATATATCTGAAATCAAGAATTGTCTTCTAGTTATGGCTGAGCATTTTCATTTTTAATGGCACACAAAATAATGGATCGTCCTATAACTGATGACTTCTTAGATTCAGGAACTGTAGTATGTACTGTTCAACTCATCCTTGCTACCTAATATGTCAGATTTTATTTTTAAAAAATGATAAAATACAAAAACAAGTAAAACAAGGACACTTGAGTGTCATACTTGTGCAGATCTCACACCCGTAGATAGTAAAAAGGACAAACTGTCCCCAAAGCAGTTAGATATCCATGGAGAATTGCTCAATGAGTTATTTGTGGGGCTGTTAAGTAATATTCTATTTGCAAACAACAACTAACACCTAAACATCATATATCAGTGATCTATGACTTGCTTCAGCACAGATAGATTGGTTACTAAGTAAAACCCTTTGGGTTACTTTTATTCCTGAAATGTAATAAATTGGCACTGCCCAGGCTTCTGGGCATTATACCTCTACATAGAATTTCAATTAATTAAAGTGAGGCAGATCACTTGATGCCAGGAGTTTGAGGCCAGCCTGGGAAACAGAATTTTTCTCTTAAATATTTTCTCTGAAAAATATTTTTCTCTTAAAAAAAAAGTAAGTTTAAAAAAAATTTTTTTTTCTTTTTTAAATTAGCTGGGCATGGTGGCATGTGTCTGTAGTCCAGCTATTGAGGATGTTGAGGCAGGATTCCTTGAGTCCAGGAATTTGAGGTTACTGTGACCTGTGATCGTGCCACTGCACTCCAGCCTGGGTGACAGAGCCAGAGCACGTACACACACACAGTATATATATATATGTGTGTGTGTGTGTGTGTGTATGAATATATATGTATACATATATAAATGTATATGTCTGTATATATATACACACATATGTATGCACACAATGCACCTTAACAATAAGGTTTTTCTATTTTTAAACATTTTAAAAATTGATTTCCTTTTCTGGGTTTGTTTAGTTTTGATTCTCGGTTGGCAGTTAACATGTACATCGGGGGTCTAATTACCGTTTATTTGTTTGCCTCTTTTTTTTTTTTTTTCTTCCTCCCAACTAGACTGCCTTTTTTAGGAGCCAGCACCATATCCTCTTTCCATTCCTGCTATTAACCTCTTAACATTCCCTGTGCTACTTTCTGTATGACAGCTGTTCAATAAATAGACTTTGATTGAGAGAAGTGATGCTCAAGTGATTATTTGATAGGATGTTAAAGATTTCAATTTCTGAAAAAAGTGAGCTTGTCTTGGATTTTATTTTATTTTTATTTATTTAATTGATTTATTTTGAGGCAGAGTCTCATCACTCTGTTGCCCAGGCTGGAGTGTGGTGGTGTCATAGCTTGCAGCAACCTCAAATTCCGGGGCTCAAGTAGTCCTCTTGCCTCAGGCTTTCAAGTAAATGGGCATTCACCACCACGCCCTGCAATTTTTTTTTTTTTTAGTAGGGAGGGGAGGGATGTCTCCTCTTTGTTTAGGCTGGTCTAGAACTCCTGAGCTCGAGCAGTCCACCCACCTCGGCCTCTGAGAGTGTTAGGATTACAGGCATGAACCAGTGTGCCCAGTGTATCTTTGGGTTTTAATTCCAAGCCTTTGACCTAGAAGAAAATATTATATGATGTTAGTTTTATTTATGTTAGGAGAGTAGCTTATTTCTTGTGAATCCAGGTCTTGAGACCACCTGTGCAGTTCATCCTTTTGTCAGTCAGTAGTGGAGTTGTTAAGTTTTGGGATGCAGTTTGAAATTGGAATTAAATCCATGCTAGAGACAGTAAGAGAACTTTCTGCAGATGTGCCCAGACACATGAAGTAACTTCAGTTGTCTGACTCCTTGTAAACAGCTCATTCCAGTTCATTGTTCCTGGGTAAGCTAACTGACCTAATGCTTATGGCTATGCTATATTTCCATATTTTAAAGCATTAAGTCCTGGTGTGGCCAGCTAAGTTTACTTGTTTAATTATTTCAGTTCATCATTGGGTGTTTTTGTAGTTTCTTAGATAATCTCTAGAGAAGTTTCATGCTCAGGATCATATTTACCCAGTTACCAAAGTTTTGTTTTCTTCCTTACATTTTTCTTTCTTCACATAATTTACGTGTAACTTTCTCTTTAGAAAATGTTCACATGCCGTGTGGATTTACTGAGTATTGAGTCTTGAGTGGCTGCTTCTCAAAATGTTTTCTTTGATTTGTGAAAAGCTTGTGTTATACTTCAGATCATGTTCGGTTCTTGTTGGGTTTGTATTGCCCTTATCTCCAGAGCAGTGATTCTTAACCAGAGTTTTCAGATCTGACTTGTCTGGGCATTTTCCCCAAAGTATGTGGTCCCTTCACAAATGCTATGAGGGACCCATGGTTCAGAAAGCCTGCTTAAGAAGAAAGGGGCTCTTCTCTTCTTTCAGCTATTTTATTTATTTATTTATTGTATTGTTAAATCATAGCTATGTACATTAGTGCAATCAAGGGGTACAATGTACTTGTTTCATATACAATCTGAAATAGTCTCATCAAACTGTTCAACGTAGCCTTCATGGCATTTTCTTAGTTATTGTATGTAGGCATTTGTATTCTGTCTTTAGTAAGTTTCATCTGTACTCATTCTAAGATGCACCATAGGTGTGGCCCCACCCTTTACCCTCCCTTCACCAAAACCTCCCCCCTCCCTTCCCCTTCCTTGGCCCTTTCCCCATATTCTTGTGCTATAGTTGGGTTATAGCCTTCATGTGAAAGCTATAATTTAGCTTCATAGTAGGGCTGAGTACATTGAATACTTTTTTCTTTCTTTCGTGAGATATAAGAAGAATATGTTCCAGTGCCATCTATGTAAACATGAAAGAGGTAAAGTCTCCATCTTTCTTTAAGGCTGCATAATATTCCATGGTATACATGTACCACAGTTTGCTAGTCCATTCGTGG
>CAUYPK010073584.1:0-15179 GCA_963574355.1 Loris lydekkerianus | reverse complement strand
TTTTTTTGGGATACAGGGCCCAAAGGTGAAGGGTAAACAAGGGTAGCAGGGGAAGAAGGTAGGGTGAAAAACCATGTAGGCCCGTCCACAGGGGATTTTCTAGAATTTCTTTTCTTCTCTTTTCTAGATCTTCTTGGAGTGTTTTGATTTTTTTGATAACTTATACTCAGTATTTAATTAATAATTATTTTTTTGAGACAGAGTCTCACTTTGTTGCCCTTGGTAGAGTACCATGGCATCACAGCTCTCAGTAACCTCAAACTCCTGGGCTTGAACAATCCTCTTGCCTCAGCCTTTTGAGTAGCTGGGACTATAGGCACCTGCCACAACACCCATCTATTTTTAGAGATGGGGTCTCACTCTTACTCAGGCTGGTCTCAAACTTCTGAGCTCGGGCAATCTATCTGCCTTGGCCTCCCAGAGGGCTAGGATTACAGGTGTGAGCCATCGCACCTGGCCTAATCCAAAGCTCTTTACTCCCTTTTTGTCTAATCCGCACC
Organism: Loris lydekkerianus; assembly: GCA_963574355.1. Classification (NCBI taxonomy): domain Eukaryota; kingdom Metazoa; phylum Chordata; class Mammalia; order Primates; family Lorisidae; genus Loris; species Loris lydekkerianus. The sequence goes on along the minus strand of CAUYPK010073584.1, from coordinate 14,679 downwards.
CAGCCTGTATACCCAGTATTTTAAATTTGTGAATGAATAAACTAACCTGGATATGTCTGATTGTAAAGCCCATAAGTCTCTGCTCCACCACCCTGTTCCTGAACAAGTTGCTCACCCTTGGTACAGACGGGTTAAGGTAGGACATGTAATCCAGCCTAGGCTAATCAGTGCTTTCTAGTCCACAGTGACTAATGAAGGGATGAGTATGTGACCTATGCTAATTCAATCAGATTGAAACTCAGGACTTTCGCTGAGAATTCTGAGAAAACATTTTCTCTTCCCAGTCAATATAATAAATATACTTAGCAATGACTTTCAAAATTTGACTAATCAGAATAGTGCGGGAAGAAAGGACTTACAGCAGGCCTGCAGCTATTCTGGGCCTTAACTCATTAGTTGCATTTTGGAGTGGTCCAGAGTGGCTTTTGGATATTCCTAGGACTGTGGCTATTTACCGATGAGTACAGAGTTTTTCTAACATTATAACTATTGATTTCAGCATAACAGTGTGTAGTTCCATCAGTCCTGTGTGTAGTCCTGGGAGTCGCTGGACCATGCAAGTGGTCCTGGGAAATACACAGAAAGAAACCAGGCCCTGATCAGAGCATTTAAGCCATGGTTTATCTAACACTTAAACTACTATTGAGGTTTTCAGTCACATGAGCCCAGAAATGTCATTTTTGTGTTAGTCCATGGGGTTGGGCATTCTGTTGATTGTAATTATCAGGATCCTAACTGACAGACCTTCTTTCTTTTGGAAATATAACTCTCCTTGAAGGGCAACCAGATGATCCAGATACTCTTATGAACCCAAGTTTAAACCAGACGAAGAGAGGACTGAATCCCTGGGCTGACTCACATTGCTCCCTGCAGAATTGCTTTTACTCCCCCATGCTATAGAGAAATGCTTTATGAAACTCATCACTGAGACTATCAGAAAGATGTTCTTGACTACGCAGGGGTCCTCAAACTACGGCCTGCGGGCCACAGGAGGCGGTGTGATTGTATTTGTTCCCGTTTTGTTTTTTTACTTCAAAATAAGATATGTGGAGTGTGCATAGGAATTTGTTCATAGTTTTGTTTTTTTTTTTAACTATAGTCCAGCCCTTCAATGGTCTGAGGGACAGTGAACTGGCCCCCTGTTTAAAAAGTTTGAGGACCTCTGTGAGGGTGGGGCTCCCCATTTCACACAGCATCTTTCTGAACATTTAGCTGTGTCTCTCCTAAGCCACAGATTAATTTTCTACCACATGGGCACTATAAACTATAACTAACTAGTTTTTCCTTTTCATCTTGGCTGCCAGGAAGCTTCGCACCAAATATGTAGCCACTTGCAGCAAAAATGTACAACTCCATGGCATGTCTTTTTATAGAAGCTTCATTCCTGATTCTATTTTATGTCCTTATCCTTGTTTTACCCTATCATAGTCTTATATAGTCACTTACTTTTGACTTATATAATCTTGCTGCATTTTATGTATCCCTATATGGAAATAGAAGCTATAATCTTAAAAAATCACTTTGATTTAGGTTTGGTTAAAATGAAAGGAAACTACAGGGAAATGTACTGTTATGTCAATTATTACACTTTGAATTTCAATAAAGAAAAAGGAAAGGGGGTATGGAAGAATATTAAATTCCAAGGATCTCAACAGCATAAAGAATCAAGACATCAGACAGGTGGGAGGAAGCTCTTTTTTTAAATTTTAAGCCACTGACTCATTCAGGCTCTGCCAAGAAGAAGCAAGAAGTCTGGTGAGCAAATTAATACAGAGTTTCTCCTGAAGTGGTTATTTAGTGTTAAGTACAGACTCCGCATACCTAGGAAGCCCTTAAAACAATGTATATTATTCGTTTAATATAAAAAATGTTTGTGGAAGGAATTGGAATTTGCTCACTTAGGTTATAAATGAACTACAGGTTCTCCTGTTAGAAAAATCTGCTGGATATAGTTTTTCTCTTTAGTGGCTTTGCAAGTTGAAAAGAAAAAAAGTGACTCCAGTAGATTCAAACTGAAATGTAACATAGAGCTTGAGTTCTTGGATAATCTTAGACGAATTTAAGTTCTTTCTAAAACCAGATCTAATACAAATATTAAAATACAAACCAAAAATAATTAAATGAGCACAATTCTCCATTGACTTAGAAAGTGTTGAAAACTTGAGAGAAATAGCCAATAAAAACAGAGAAGGGGAATCAATGAAGTGTTCCAGAAGAAAGGGAGGGGTTTTCCTTGGGGAAGGGGGCATTGGGCGGACCTGACAGGAAAGGAAAAGAGAATTAGGGAAGAAGAGGTTAGAATGTTACAGAATAGGGAGAGAGAAAGGGAACAATGCAGGTGAAAGCTACCAAACCGTAGAAGTCTGAAGAGACATGAAAAACTTTTTTTTTTTTTTTGTGAGACAGAGTCTTATTATGTCGCCCTCGGTAGAGTGCTGTGGCATCACAGCTCACAGCAACTTCCAACTCCTGGGCTCAAGCGATTCTCTTGCCTCTGCCTCCCAAGTAGCTGGGACTACAGGCACCCAGCACAATACCCAGCTATTTTTTGGTTGCAGTTGTTTAGCTGGCCCAGTCCGGGTTCAAACCCGCCACCCTCGGTGTACGTGGCTGGCTCTGTAATCACTGTGCTATGGGCACTGAGCCAAGAGATGAAACTTTTGAGCACCCCCAGACATGTGCAAAGTATACCTTTGAAAAACCATATCATGGCCTCTGTCTTCACAAAATCCCATTTGAAGCATCCCATACCTTTGAAGAAAAAGATTTCATAACCCTCCATCCTGCCTGTAACTCATATCTGTTGACCCTGCAGGCTCCCATCTGAAGGGAGATTTCCCCACATGTCACAACCAAAGGGAATATTGCTCTTACCCTGCATGTCTTGTTTCTCCATTTCCTGGGCATGGAGGAGAAATAGAAAAGGGGAAATCCTATCAGCTAACATTACCTAAAATCCTCCTTATCTATTTCTACTCCTGGAGACTGACTTCTCAGGGCAGCTGTGGCTCATTTGGATTGCTGTAAATGGTGGTTCTCAAAGCGTAATCCCTGGACCAGCAGCACCAGCATCACCTGGAGGCAGGTTAGAACTTAAATTCTTAGGCCCCATGGCTAAGAATACTGTCCCCACCTCCCACCCCCACCAAAGATGTACAGTCCATATCCTAATCCCCAGAACCTGTGACTATGTTACCTTGTGACTATGGCACTTTGTGGATGTGGTTAAGAATCTTGACAATAAACAATTATCCTAAATATTTAGGTGGGCCCAGCATAATTGCAAGTGAAAGAGAAGGCAGCAGAGTTGGGGACAAAGATATGATGATGGAAGCAGAACTCGGCATGATGCAATTGCTGATTATGAAGCTGGAGGAAGGGGCCACAAGCTGAGGAATGCAGGTGCCCCAGAAGCTGGGGCAAGCAAGGAAACAGCTTCTCCCATAGAGCCTCTAAAAGGAACATAAATTGACCAACACCTGGATTTTAGCCCAGAGAGACTCGTTTTGAATTCCACACTTCTAGAACTGTAAGGTAATAGATTTGTGTTGTTTAAATCACAAAGTTTGTAGTGAGTTGTTACAGCAGCCATGGGAAAGTGATACAGGTCCCAACTCAGACCTACTAAGTGGGAGAGTCTGCAGGTGGGATCCAGCACCCTGTGTTTAACAACACCCTTCAGGTTATTCAGAGGCAAGCTAAAGCTTGAGACCCATTCTTCTCAAATGCTGGGATTTTTTTTGTTTCTTTGTTTGTTTTTTAATTAAATTATAGCTGTGTACATTAATGCAATCATAGGGCACCATACACTGGTTTTATATACCATTTAACATATTTTCATCACACTGGTTAATATAGCCTTCCTGGCATTTTCTTAGTTAGTGTTAAGACATTTATATTCTACATTTAGTAAGTTTCACATGTAAGATGCACCGTAGGTGTGATCCCACCAATCACCCTCCCTCCGCCCATCCTCCCTCAAATGCTGGTTCTTGACCTTCATTGTATATCACATTCATCTGGGTTTTTTGTTTTGTTGGGTTTTTTTTAAAAAACACCAATACCCAATTCTACTCCCAGAAATTCTGGCTTAATTGGTCTGGAGTAGGGTTTAGGCATCCCATTTTCAGTTTGGGGTTTTTTGTTTGTTTTTGAGACAGAGTCTCACTTTGTCACCCTGGGTACAGTGCTGTGCCATCATAGCTCAGCAACCTCAAATTCTTGGGCTTGAGCAATCCTCTTGCCACAGCCTCCTGGGTAGCTAGGACTTCAGGCACCTGCCACAACGCCCAGCTAGTTTTTCTATTTTTAGTAGAGACAGAGTCTCACTCTTGCTCAGGCTGGTCTTGATCCACCCACCTTGGCCTCCCAGAGTGCTAGAATCATAGCAGACATTCCATTTTCTGTTTTTCTTTCTTTCATTTCTTTTCTTTCTTTCTTTCTTTCTTTCTTTTTTTTTTTTTTTTTTTGAGACAGAGTCTCACTATGTCACCCTCAGTAGAGTCCTATAGCATCACAGCTCACAGCAACCTCAAACTCTTGGGCTTAAGTGATTCTCTTGCCTCAGCCTCCCAAGTAGCTGGGACTATAGGCGCCCACCACAACACCTGGCTATTTTTTTGTTGTAGGTGGTGTTGTTTGGCAGGCCCAATCTGGGTTTAAACTGTGTGTGTGTGTGAGACAGAGTCTTAGCTAGACAGCGTCCTAGCTGCTGAGCTACAGGCACCTCGCCTAGACATCCCATTTTCAAAAGTTCTACAAAAGATTGTACCATATTGCCCAGCACCTGCTTCCCTTCCCCTTCCTGCTTCTGCCTGTGCTCCCCTTTTCTCCCCTAGATATTGGGTCCCTGATGGTCTTCTTCTTGCCTTAACAGTCAGGGGGGTTTCTTCCTGAAGTGGCAGGGGATGGGTTTGCCAGTATTTCTAATTCAAGAAAAAAATTACATATAATATATAAGAACATATATAAACATTTTAACTAAAACACATAAAAAATCTAATTAAATACAATTATATATATTTTAAATATATATACAGGGGTACCAAAAATGTATACATGTAGTATTAAAATTGTAAAACTCAAGTCACATTTGACTTCTGCATTATAAGAGGTGCTCAAATGTGACTTGTATTCAGCTTGTGTCGTTGGTATATATTGAATATTAAAATTTTAATACATTTTTTCTTTTCTTAAAATGTGTACTTTTTTTGGCATCCTCTGTATATGCACACACATGTGTGTGTATATTTATACATGTATCTATCATGAACTCAACACTCCAGTGCAGAGGACAGATTTAGTCACACACTCCTAGAAGAGAAGGATGTTGGAGAGTGTCCAATCCCACCACTCCCTTTCCAGCTGGGGAACTGAGGCCCCCAAAGAGGAAGAGACTAGGTCAAGGTTATAGGAGTGAGGCAGAGAGCCTGGGACAAAACCCAGCACTTTGGTATAAAGCTTGCTGTCCTTTCACCTCCCAACTTCACTCTGATTCTGTTCTCTGTGGTGGAAAATGGAAGACTCCGGACAAGAACCTGGCTTGTTAAACAACAACAACAAAAAATCAAACCACTGCTCACTACACCCTCATTTTCACACAAGGCAGATTGTGCTTATGCAGTGAGCAGGTACTGGAACCCTCTGGAGGTGACCTTGAGCTGGGGCCCCAGGGCAGGAAGGATTCTGATCACCCAAGATAAGCAAGATCAGCAGGTAAGGAGAGGCAGCCAACTGAGACTATCGCACCTGGAAAGCAACCGGCCAGGCTCCCACCTGCCTAAGGGGCAGAGAGAGAGGGAAGGTGAGGAGGGGAGGGCAGCCTGGTGCAAAGACTTGCAAATAGCCCCCTCTCCACTCCAGGGGCCCTGGGCTAAGAGATGCAGGGAACCAGGGGGAGATCAGGTTCCCTAGTCCCCAGTTGCCCCTCTTCACTCTCCCCAAACAGGCATAGGACACTCCCACCATCTTGGAACCCAAGTGGGAATGGGAACTTGGCCTGGCTATAAATGAAAGACTTGGGGAGGAGCAGTAGTGTGGAGTCCTTAAAAGCACAGGCAGTGTTTAGAGTCACACAGAATTCACCATTTTCAACTGTGTGACCTGGGGCAAGTCTCTGAACCTCTCTTAGCTGGTTTCTTCTGTAAAACCGAGCCACCCAGCCTACTGAGGGGCCTGTAGTCCCAGCTACTCCAGAGGCTGAAAGGGGTGGATCTCTCAACCTATCCCTCCTTCCTGCCTTAAAAAATGGGCGTAATTCTATTTTTTGAGTTTTCGTGAGGAGTCTGAGAAATCCACATAGAAGTATATACTCAGAAAAGGCCTTTTTCTTTTTCTTTTTTTGAGATAGAGTCTCACTCTGTTGCCCTAAGTAGAGTGCTGTGGCATCATAGCTTACAGCAACCTCAGACTCTTAAGCTCAAGCCTCAGCCTCCAGAGTAGTTGGAACTACAAGCACCCCCCACAATGCCTGGCTATTTATTTATTTTTTTATTTTTATTTTTATTTTAAATATAGACACGGGTCCTGCTTTTTGCTCAGGCTGGTCTCGAATCCATGAACTCAAGCTATCCACTCACCTCGGCCTCCCAGAGTGCTAGTATTACAGGCATGAGCCACTGCGCCCAGCCCTAGCTATTTTTTTAGAGACGGGTCTCGCTCTTGCTCAGGCTGGTCTCGAACTCCTGAGCTCAAGCAATCCACCTGCCTGAGCCTCTCAGAGTGCTAGGATTACAGGCATGAGCCATCTGCCCAGGTAGAAAACACCATTGTTAAACCAGTCCCACCTTTTTGTACCTGGCCTATGACTATGCTATGCCCATTTCCTCTCCTGGAAAATGGGTGGCAGCACCTCCCTGATAGGAGTAAGTGAATTAACAGATCTGAAATGCTTAGGACAGGGGACTGCCCAGAGAGGACTTCAAAATGTCACTTTGTTTTGGTTGCTGCTATCATTATTGATCTTGTTCTGTCTGCTCGTACCCTCGGGAACTCTAGACATAGCACTAGGGCCAGAGAAGTTTTAATCCCCAGAGACATTTAAGATTTGAGAAAACATTATTAGCCTCAAAATATAAAAGGAAAACTGCAAAATCAAAATTAGTGACTATTTTCTCTGTAAAGTACAGATATGTGTATTTCTCCCTATGTGCTATAGGGTGGGTTAGACACATGCAGTTGTGAGAAAGCAGGACTTCCATATGATTTACATTTACTCTGTGATAAAAGATTTCAATGGATTAGCTGAGTCTTCGAAAGTCCTCTGTGGGGTTGGTACTGTCATCATCCCCATGTTAAGAATAAGAAAACTGAGGGTCAGGGAGGTGCCTGTCGCTCAAGGAGTAGGGCTCCAGCCCCATATATCAGAGGTGGGGGGTTCAAACCCAGCTCCAGCCAAAAACTGAAAAACAAACAAACAAACAAAAAAAAAAAAAAAAAAAACGAAAACTGAGGGTCAGAAAGGGAAACACATTTCCTTTGGCCACACAACTGGTGTGTGGTAAAGTGTCCCAACTAACCCCAGAACTTCCCTCTTAACCACTATACTATCCTACATGCTCAAGTGCACCAATTTCTGATGTCCAGGGTAGAACTCCAGATCTCAGGCCCTTCTCCCATTCTCTGCACATCGTGAAAGTTTCCAGTAGTACTGTGTGAGCAGAGAGAGAGAGAAAGAGAAGGAAGGAAGGCCCAGGAAGGACTGAAATGAAACTTCTTTGCAGCAGCGGTTCTCACCTGCGGGTCATGACCCATAGGAACTGTATTAAAGGGCTGTGGCATTAGGAAGGTTGAGAACCACTGCTCTATCAAGGCTTGCTCCATCAAGCCTGCTGGAGTCAGATTTAATCTGGTTTAAAGAAAATTAGGAATTGTGATGTTTCTAGCACATCTGCGTTATGGCTACGAAGTCCTGCAACCATACTTCCTTTATCTTATTTAATTCTCAAAAGAAACATGTTTCCATTTTACAAATGAGAGAAGCAGGGTGGCGCCTGTGGCTCAGTGAGTAGGGCGCTGGCCCCATATACTAAGGGTGGCAGGTTTGAACCCAGCCCCAGCCAAACTGCAACAAAAAATAGCCAGACGTTGTGGCGGGCGCCTGTAGTCCCAGTTACTTGGGAGGCTGAGGCAAGAGAATCGCCTAAGCCCAAGAGCTGGAGGTTGCTGTGAGCTGTGACACCACGGCACTCTACCAAGGGCGAGAAAGTGAGACTCTGCACAGAAAAAATAAAAAATAAAAAATAAACAAATGAGAGAAGCAAAATTCCTAGAAATTCAGAGACTCATTCACAGAGCTGGGAAGAGGTAGAACGTGTCAGATCCTGAGCTAGCCTCCTAATATCATGATTGTTTAGAAGACTTTTTCAAGTAGCTGGGGGTACTCAGGCCTCCATAAGGCAGTGTGGTAAGTGAGAGTGAGGACAGAAGAAACCAAGGGGCCAGGGGCTCAAGGATAAATGGGAATGAGCCAGGAGATAAAGGCATGGAAGAAAGAATCAAGTGTAAAGGCCCACAGACAAGAGAGAAATGGCTGGTTCTCTCAACAACCAATAGTTCAGACAAGGCGGGAAAGAGAAACTGGCCAAGGACAAGCCATTAATAACCACCACTGACCACTGTCCCAACCTACCAGTCAAACCTCTTAGATAGCAGCACGAGCTGGGATCTTGCCCCTACAGACAATGCAATGGGAGCTTGGCCTGGGGTCACCTCTCGGTAGCCCCAATTCGTCCTCAAACTTCAACTCCCTTCCCTTCCACCCATTCAACCATTGCTCAGGGATGAGTTGGGTCAAATGAAATCAAAACTTTGCCTGCCCCAGCACCTTCCTGTATCCCCCTGATTTCTGTCACAGCATTCTCAATGTGCCTTATGGCTGAACTGGGCCAAGTTATACTGTTTACTTCAATGGTTTTTAAACTTCAATGTGTGTTCCATTCACTGAGAATATTGTTAAGATGTATATCCTTATTTGGCATATCTGGGAAAGGGTCTGATTTTCTCTATTTCAATCATGACCTCAGCGAATGCTGATGTTGGTGACCAGGGACTACACTTTGAGGAGCACCATCTAGCCAACTATTACAGAGCTCCTACAGTATGCTGGGCATTGTGCTGGCTACTACCTATACATTTTCTAATTTAATAATTCTTATCACCTTCTGAAGTGGAACTTACTGTTTTTAATTTTCAGCATAGGAAACTGAGGATCAGAAAGATTAAATATTTTACAAAGTTAGTAAGTGGCAGAGCTGGGCTTTGAACTTGGGTTTGTCTGACTCTAGAACTCGTACTGAATGTCCTATTCAGAAAGCCTGCTGTGGACTGAATTGTGTACCCCCTAAATTTATATATTGAAGCCCTAGTATGTCTGTGTTTGCAGTAAGGAAGTAATTAGTTTTAAATGAGGTCATATAGGTGAAACCCTAATCCAATAGAATTAGTGTCCTTATAAGAAGAAACACCAGAGAGTTTGCTCTCTCTCTGTTGTGTTCAAAGCCAAGAAGGAAGCCCTCACCAGGAATTAAACTGGCTGACACCTTGGTCTTGGACTTCTAGTCTCCAGAACAATGAGAAATAAATTTCTGTTATTTCAGCCACTCAGCTCGTGCTATTTGTTATGACAGCCCAAACATAATAAGACTGGGGCCCCACTGCTTACTACTAGTCAGCCAAGGATGCCAATTAAAACAAATGTCTCCTCCTTTATGCAAATGCTGCTCTACCCAAACAGAGCAGGACTGCGGAAGTACCAAAATAATAATCATGATAATGATGATTTACACCTAGGCCAAAGCTAAGTATAGGATTCACGAAATGAACACACAATGAAACAAGCTCAGAACATGCAGCCACCCAAAACCCTTCACCTTAAATCCAAACGTGTTTCATGAGGAAACAGGAAATGGTACAACAATGAGGTACTGTCCACTAATTTGCTGCATGTACTGACATAGCTGAGTCTGCATTCTTATGGGGTGAATAGGTATAATTAATAAACAAATCTCTGGTCCCTAAAGTTTAGCCAAGCCCTCTTAGCTGGGAATTAGTGAGAAACATGAGTCTGGATGATCCTCCTAATGGAAAAACGAAATGCTGAGTGAAATATTAAACAAAATATCTTTTTAAGTAGATCACTGAACTGATAACAAAATTCAGTAATCCACAGCCTCCAAAACCTGGGGATTAAGGAGCCCCACAGCAGGGTAATATTCTGAGGGTTTCTACTCAGAGACCTTGAGTTTGTACATTAATAGCGATGCCCCGTGAAAGGTCAATATATAAGTCTCAGTGTCCACCCATGATGTGGAGGGAAAAAAGATACATATACACATATAAATTTTACTGATATAAAGGATGTGTAGCCACATTACATGTAAATAATAATAAAATATACATTTTTTAATCGCAAATTTCATATAGGTAATTGGTTCTTACAAAATACTTCTGCTGATTTTTGCCAAACTCTTATATTTGTAACTGACATATCATAGCAATTCACTATAATTCTAACACAAATGTTGATTGACACTATTATTTTAAGGAGGAAAATTAAATGAAACAACAAAGACATGTACTGGCACCTCATTCATTAGTCAATAATGTAAGTTGCTTCTTTGCTGACTCAGATAACTTTCAAATATTAGAAGAATATTTCCTTGACTTTTTTGTGCTATTCACAGTATAATGGCTATAGATACAACACAATTTTAAATTTGTTGAGTTATTAACATTTTTCCATCACTTTAAGTCCAATCAACAAAACAACCAAGCCTTGATTTGTAGCATTTGTTGATTTCCATGCTGTAAATTCTCCCCCCATGGCTGATTTCAAGCTACCAATGTGACATCACTAAACACAGAACTGTAACGCACACACCACAGTCAGAGAAGGAGGGAATCCATAAAGTAGCTGGAGAGAAAGCACAGGTAACCTACAGAGAATGGCTAATTACTCAACAGCAACAACTGAAACCAGAAGAGGGTGGAATAATATCTTAGATACTTTAAGAGAAAATGACTGTAAACCAGTAACTCTATGCCCAGTGAAATATCTTTCAAGAATAGTAAAATAGAATCAGTCTCAGACCAACAAAAACAGAGTATGCTACCAAAAAAATCATCATTAAAGAACATACATATATGTTTATAAACATGTATGTTTATACACACATGCACACACACACAGGGTGTCCACAAAGTTCATATGCAATTTACCATGTTAAACTATTTAAGATCGCATATGAACTTTATGGCCACCCGGTGTGTGTGTTTATAGCTTTTATTGGAAATCTCTAGTAAATTTATAGAAATATCTTCTAATACAGAAAATGTTAAAAATGTACTTCAGGCATCCCAAATGGAAGAACTGAGATACAAAAACCAATGGTAAGCAAAGACGTTGGCAAATATGTGGCTAAAACAAAGCACATATTGTCCAGATAAAAATATTAAACACTGGGAAACCTGTATGTATGACATGAGAAACAAATTCAAATGGTGCATAAGAATGCCACATGAATTAGGAGAGTGTGATGTGGACTAAAGAAGTCTAAGTTTCCTGTCTCATGGAGAGGAATGTACACATATTGGTCAACTTCTGACTTCATTTCTTATGCTAGGTATGAATGTCAAAGAAAAGGCTAGGGACAGGCGATTAGCAGGGGGTGAGAAAGGGGAGTTATTTTATAATGGGTACTGATTTTCAGTTTGGGATGATGAAAAGCTCTGGAACTGGATAGTAGTGACAATTGCACAACAATGGGAACGTACTTAACACTACTGAATTGTACACTTAAAAATGGTTAGTTAAAATGGTAAATTTTGTGATATATATATATATATATATTTTTTTTTTTTACCACAATAAAACACATAAAAGCTAGGGTAACCACTAAAATACCAGGCATAAAACGTATAGATTCCAAACAAGTAGGAGAGTGGAGGAGATGGAATAGTAAGTTTTTTTAAAAATCAAAAGACGGCTGGTGCAGTGGCTCACACCTAGCACTCTGGGAGGCTGAGGCAGGCAGATGGCCTGAGCTCAGGAGTTTGAGACCAGCCTGAGCAAAAGCAAGACCCATCTCTACTAAAAACAGTAAAAACTAGCTAGGTGTTATGGTGGGTACCTGTAGTCGTAGCTACTCGAGAGGCTGAGGCAAGAGGATCTCTTGAGCCCAAGAGTTTGGGTTTGCTGTGAGCTATGATGCCATGGCACTCTACCCAGGATGACAGACTGAGACTCTGCCTCAAAACAGAAAAATTTAAAAAATAAAAAATAAATACAACCCTTGGGAGGTGGAGGCAGGCAGATTGCCTGAGCTCACAGGTTCAAGATCAGCCTGAGCCACAGTAAGACCTCATCTCTAAAAAAAATAGTTGGGCGGGCAGTGCCTATGGCTCAACAGAGTAGGGCACTGGCCCCATATGCCAGAGGTGGCGGGTTCAAACCCAGCCCCGGCCAAAAACTGCAAAAAAAAAAAAAAAAAAGTTGAGCATTGTGGTGGGTGCCTATAGTCCCAACTTGGGAGGCAGAAACAAGAGGATCACTTGAACCCAAGAGTTTGAGATTGCCATGAGTTAAGACTCTATGGCACTCTTTTTTTTTTGCAGTTTTTGACCAGGGCCGGGTTTGAACCCACCACCTCTGGCATATGGGACCAGCGCCCTACTCCTTTGAGCCACAGGCGCTGCCCAGACTCTATGGTACTCTACCAAGGGTGACCAAGTGAGACTCTGTTTAAAAACAAACAAACAAACAAAAAAAAAAAAACAATAAAAATAAATAAATAAATAATCAAACAAAAACAAGAAAGGATGTAAGGTTCAGAGGTAGGCACAACTGAAAAGTGTATTTTTGTTGTCGTTTTGGGTTTTTTAAAATGGTTTTAAAAATGTAATACTGTTTATTTAACTTCAAAAACGTTTCATCATTCTAAACATACAAAAAAATAACAGAATGTTGCAAATGTGTTTAAGTACAGAAGGTTCTTGAACTTTCATTGATGCAGTGGCTCTTCCACTTGCTGCTTTGCCAACAATGAAGAGTTCTACGGTTGGTTTTAAAACAAATAGTTTAAAAACTACCGCACTTAACTAAAAAAACATCCAAACACTTCTCACGCCAGCTTACCACCTTTGTCCACAGGTAAGAATGGCAGCAGAATGCTATGTCACTATATACAAAAACAAGAACAACCTGAAGGTAAATGGATGCCCGCTGCAGTGTCACCAGGTCCAGCTCACAGTGCACGCCCTAAGCTAAGGCCCCTCAGAAGGGCATCTTTCCCCATGGCCTGAATGCCAAGCAGGGAGCAGCAAGAGTTGGTCTCGGTTGTTTTGTTCTTTTTACAAACTATAGACATGCACAGCTGATAACTCAGGATTTCTAGCCAATAACTATATAGCTAACACCACCTTACAAATTAAAAAAAAAATGCCAAAAACATCTTTAAATGCTTGTCACACCAACAGCAAAGTGCACGGAGTGAGGAGAACACTCATTTCCAAATTTTTAAAATGTTTGGAAATATGTACAACTGTGATAGTTTCAGGGTGCTCCAGACACTGTGGCCACTTCATGTAAACCACTGACAATTTCTAGAGCACTTTGAGACTACAATATGATCGTGATCAAATTTTGTGATTAAACCCGATCAGGGCAATAGACTTTTCTTGATTAAGAGCTATGTCATTTAAGGCGGTCTCCTAATCTAAGGTATTCACAAGGAGACAGATAAATAGTTTTTTATTCATCCTCCTCCTCCTTTTCTTCCTCCTCGTCTTCTTCATCATCCTCATCTTCCTCTTCCACCTTTTTTCCTGGCAACTTTAGTGGGACCCTTTGTGCCATCAAACTTTCCTTTAGACTTACAGTCAGCGACCTCCTTCTCATCCTTCCCCTTCAGCTGGGCTGCCTTAGTGATGTAAGGCTGCTTTTCGCCGTCACTTAAGTTATTTCACATCTCACCCAGTTTTTTTGCCACATCTCCAATAGAGAAACCAGGGTTTGTAGACTTGATCTTGGGGCGGAATTCTGCATAGAAGAGGAAAAATCCAGACGGTGGCCTCTTGGGAGGATTAGGGTCCTTCTTCTTTCCTCCTCTAGCTGGTCCATAATCCTTCATTTCCCAATCATAGCGGACTTTATCAGTCTTTGCCATTTCATTAAATTTAGACTTTTCTTTCACAGAACATTGCCTTCCACCTTTCACAGCACTTCCTGGAAAATTCTTTTTTTTTTTTGTAGAGATAGTCTCACTTTTGTAGAGATTTGTCTCACTTTACGGCCCTCGGTAGAGGGCCGTGATGTCACAGGACTCACAGCAACCTCCAGCTCTTGGGCTTCCGCGATTCTCCTGCCTCAGCCTCTCGAGCAGCTGGGATTACAGGCGCCCGCCACAACGCCCGGCTATTTTTTTGTTGCAGTTCGGCCGGGACTGGGTTTGAACCCGCTACCCTCGGGTTTGAACCCGCTACCCTCGGTATATGGGGCCGGCGCCCTACTCACTGAGCCACAGGCGCCACCCTGGAAAATTCTGCAAAATTTACAGGGACCTCTGGGTTTTTCTTCTTACGTTCTTCTCTGCATGTCTGCACAAAGAAGGCATAGGCAGACATCTTGCCCTTTGGTTTCTTGGGGTCACCTTTAGCCATCTTGACTGTATTGTTCGCTAGTCT
>CAUYPK010073583.1:0-79097 GCA_963574355.1 Loris lydekkerianus | reverse complement strand
TGGGTTATAGCTTTCATGTGAAGGTCCTAAATTAGTTTCATAGTAGGGATGAGTACATTGGGTACTTTTTCTTCCATTCTTTTTTTTTTTTTTTGCAGTTTTTTTTTTTTTTTTTTTTTTTGGCAGGGGCTGGGTTTGAACCCACCACCTCTGGCATATGGGGCTGGTGCCCTACTCCTTTGAGCCACAGGCACCACCCTTTTTCTTCCATTCTTGAGACACTTTACTAAGAAGAATATGTTCCAGCTCCATCCATGTAAATATGAAAGAGGTAAAGTCTCCATCTTTCTTTAAGGCTGCCTAATATTCCATGGTGTACATGTACCACAATTTATTGATCCATTTGTGGGTCGAAGGGCACTTGGATTTAACAGAAATCTACAGAACATTTCATCCTAACAAAACTGAATACATATTCTTCTCATCGACCCAGGGAACATACTCCAAAATAGGTCTTAAGTTCTTAACTTAAAGCTACCTTTAAAATCAAATTGGACCAAAAGAAGGAAAATCAGATTGGATGTGGAGAAGATGAGTCATGGGTGGTAATAATAATCAGCTCCAAGGGTGTTTTCATTGAAAAGACAAAGTAGTTTTTTGAGTTTTAAAAACTTTTCAGAAGACCCCACATAATAATGAAAGGTCACACACAAGCATCTACAACAGAGAATTGCTATTCTTTGATTTTGTTTGTAATTTTTTTGCTTAAAAATAGGTTTCAAATGGTACTTGTCTGTACTGGCTACATTAAAACAAGCAAAATATTTCTAGTCTGTTAAAAAAAAAGAAGGCACAATATGATAAGAATATGAAATACAAATCAAAAGGTAAAAATCATATAAAAGAAAGATGGCAACCTACATACCAAAAATATAAACCAGGTTTATGCTATAATCAGGATATCAGGGTTAGTTTTCTCTTAGCAGCTAAAGCAAAAGTAAATTTTAATCTATGATAAAGTTCTAAATATGATGGCATCATCTGCCATGGAAAGAAAGTTATTTCTGCTTTGTTTTTCACAAAAATTTCCTCATTGTCCTGTATTTCCCCAGGCACATACATAAAAACAAGCACGTTTACAGACTTAAGGAGGTCCCCACCTCATTTTTTTAATATACAAATGGAAATATCATCCCAGGCTTCTTGCGCAGAATTCAGCCGTCTGTTAAGTTCAGCATGTTGAAACTTTCTGGTTTTGATTAAAACACACACCTGAAAAATTCATGAGTGTAATAGGTTCCCTTCCAGTAGTCCTAAATTCCTCACTCCATCATCACCAACATGCACAAAGTTATTTAATTATATCCTAAGGAGATGAGGTCAGCAGGGTGTAAGGTGATAGCCTTGAAGAATAAGAGTTCAAAGAGAGCATCTCACCCAGGAGCCATGTCCTAAACACAGACCCTGAATCTCAAACTATACCGATTTAGCAATCTGAGAACAGGCCTTCTCCAAGTTCATGCACTTCAATAGTCTGCTGTGGGAGGAGACAGAACCACTGTGTGTCTCTTTCTCTCATGCACTGTCAAGCTTCTATTCATGACCTTTCTATTCATGGTCTTTCCTTAGCTGCTTTTAGTAGGTATAAACCCCTGAGGTTGCTGATATGAGATTATATAAACATATTTTTCAAATGTATACTTTTTCTCAAGTCTAAATAAATAGTATATATTCAGGCCCTAATTGGCTTGTATCAGGAATCATTCCTCCACTAGCTTAAAAACAGGGCAGGCTTTCTCAAAGCTCTTCTTAGACAGGAAAGATACATGGTATCTTAGGCAGAGCAAGCTGTAGACCAGGTGTCCTCAAACTTTTTAAACAAGGGCCAGTTCACTGTCCCTCAACCATTGGAGGGATGGACTATAGTTTAAAAAAAACAAAAAACTATGAACAAATTCCTATGCACACTGCACATATCTTATTTTGAAGTAAAAAAACAAAACAGGAACAAATACAATCACTATAGTTTTGTATATAGTGATGGACTATAGTTTAAAAAAAACAAAAAACTATGAACAAATTCCTATGCACACTGCACATATCTTATTTTGAAGTAAAAAAACAAAACAGGAACAAATACAATCACACCGCCTCATGTGGCCTGCGGGCCGCAGTTTGAGGACCCCTGCTGTAGACTCTTACATCGATTGTTCTCTGCCAAGAATCCCACTTTAAATGTTTTATTTCCTCCCCCCCCCAAAAAAAAAAGTTGTGTAAAGGAACAAAGTGGATATTATTCTTTACATCTAAGTTTAAACAGCTTAATGAGTGGAGCCAATTGAAGTAAATCATAATTGCTAAACAGGATTAAGTTTACAACAGCCTTGTGAAAGTCTGCAGGAAAGCACAACACAAAAATAGACTTCAACAACAGAAATGCATTTGTATGTAGCTGCTGTCCCAAGACTCTTTTCTCTAAAATGCCAACATTATGAATCAATGTGTATAAAACAGTAACCTTCGTGGGCCTATGTTCTAACTTGATCCGTATTATTTATGTTCCACACTCTATTATGTAACTGGCAAACACTTTCAAAGAGTGAGACTCGCATGCCATCGGCAGTGATGTGCAATCAGGCTGAATTACTTTCTCCTGCATTAGGAAATGAGGGCAATCCCATCCAGTCGTACTCTTGTACTATACGATATATCCTCGAACTAATGGATTTGATGCAGGTGATCAAAAGTTGCAGAGTTATTTCTCCATCCAATTAGCTAAATTATTTCTTACCATTTGAAATCATAGCCTAAGGCTCCAACAAGGCAGCAATTAAAAAAAAAAAAAATTAAAGTAAGGCCAGTTCTGCTCAGACATCAGACCCGTAGTAAGAAAAGCCCAAACCCTGATAAAATCCAGACAAGAAAAGTATAATAATCAGGTGAATGGAACTGTTGCCAAGCTGCCTGTTCAATTTTATAAGCCCTCTGTCCCAACTATTTACTTGGTCTCACTCTTGGGACTTTCTTAAGGCCCTGAGTTAGAGCAAACATTGGAACAGTGTTTCTCAACAAACCTTTGTCAGGGCACTCTTCCTGCCAGATGCTCAGGACTGTGGACTAATAAGTTTGGGAAATACTGCATTTTACAAAGCTCATTAGCATATTAAAAGCTCCTAGAAGTCCTACATAAACTTTTAACTTAACTAAGTTAATTTAGCTAAGTCCCCTGCTTCCCAAAATTAAGAGGCCACAGAATCTCATTCTGAAATGACATCCCCAGAACTGATGTTCTGCCAGGATTCACTTTGAGAAACCAATTTTAGAGCACCAAGTTCGCTTTCTACTTACATTGCCATCACTGATTCAAGCCAGAAAATTATGTTGTACATAATCCACTGTGCCTTTGTGGAGAGTGTGCGGTAATATCTATTAGAAGATGGTTTAAGTTTTATGGAAATTGGTATTTCTTTTAGTGCTTAAGCCACTTGCTAATTTTGAGTTTAAATCATGTCTTCACCATTCCCTTGCACCCTGGTGCACAGAGTGAAAAGTTTTTGGTGTGTGTCCAATTGGCCTGTTAGTGTAACTTTTACAAATGCTGAATTTTCCCCCAACACTGAGACTCACTTAACAGTTTCCACTTGACTAGTATTAAAGTAGCCACAGTGAACTGTAAAATACTCACTCTCCCTCTATAGGATCCAGCTATAGGCCCTCCACAGGAAACACACATACTTCACTAATTACACTGGACTCATAGATCTGCTTTTCCTCAGAACACAACATCCCATCTAATCAAGCTTCCTTAATGTCATAGACCCTCAGCTCCCCAAATTCAGAAAACAGCAAAGTGTGTCTCCACCATCAGTGTGATTCAGTGAGGACCTAGCATAATAAAGTCTTAGCTCCAAGATGCTAAGTTTTGCCAGAGCATATGGGATTATAAAAGCAAATGTGTACTATGCATAATATCATGTCACATTATCAGGCACATTTTTTAGAAAGGCAACACCCACAGGTCTGAGCAACTTCAATTTTATGCAAATTCTGCAAGCACTAAGACGTGCTTACTTGTCACTTTTTTGTTGTATCAGCACAGCGCCCCGGGGAGGAATCACGGCTTACTTTGCTTTGCCATTATTAATGCCTACCTTTGCAAATACTCTTCCCATTTGCTAAAGGTTTGTGAGCTGTACCCAAGAGTTCTTGGTTCACATTCTTCTCTTGTGACTGGCAGAGAGGAGTTTCTGTGAGTACAATGATGCAACTGGAGCCTCCTTGGGAATTCAATATGCCGTACCACTGATGCCCAACCCCGCACGCTTTTTATAATCATAGCCATCATCTTTTTATTATGTCTTGGACTTGAGGAGGCCTGAAAGCAGATGTAACTCATGATGACCTGACTTCAATGGGAGAATGAACCAGGTGGCTAATTGTCTCTAAAACAAATACACTGATAATTAGCAGGAGAGCACAATGCAACAGAAGCCTAACCACCAACCTTTATTTAAGTTAAGCAAATGGGTGAGCAAATGATGCAGCTGCACCGCACTTTGACAAGTTAATAAGGGAGCCATACTTCATCTCGTCAGCCACACTAGCCAAAGCATACCCATAGGACTTGGTATCAGTGGTACTAAAACCGTGAACTTGGGAAATTGTCAATGCTCACAGTAAAAACTCCTTGTCTGAGTACTTTGTGGAGCCAGAGTTTAAGGTGCTAGATTTTCTCCCTTATAGAAGGCTGTGTTAAAGCAGAGATAATAAAAAATTGGTGGGATCTCGCCCATGTGCACTAGAAGCGCTAATAATTTTGGCTCTCCGAGTGCCAAGTTAGTGATAGCATCATTGTGAATTTCACTTTTCTTGGGTTTACTCAATTTGAACAGGCAAATGTCTAGATCAGGATTCAGCAAACTTGTTTTGGAAAAGGCCAAATAGTAAATATTTTAGACCTCACGGGCCTTGTGGCCTTTGTCACAACTTCAGAACTCTGCCATTTTAGTGCAAAAGTACCCACTGACAAGACATAAATAAATGACTAGCTGTATTCCAATAAAATTTTATTTATGGGCACTGAAGTTAAATTTCATGCAATTTTCACATGCAAGAATATTATTCATCTTTTGGTTTCTTTCCAACCATTTACAAAAGTAGGAACAATTCTTAGTTTGTGGGTCACATCAAAACAGGCTGAATTTGACCCATGGGCTATAGTTTGCTAATTCATGAACTAGAGTGATTTATTGATCTTCAGGTAAGAATTCAGAAATAATAGGGTGTTATTCTCTCTGGTTTTCTGCTTATCTGTTTCATAGCTGTGTGAGGGAATTCTGTTCATTGGGGAGCTAGCATCAATGCCATGGGAAAGGGATATTCAAACTACCTGATTCAATAAATATATATTTAATCTGCTGTACAAGTCAGGTCCTCAAGAAGGTTATAATTCAGAGTTCCAGGAGTTCGACCTTAGGGCTTAGGCAAAAGGACTCTTCTCTGAATGATTAGTCCAGGGGTCCTCAAACTGTGGCCCATGGGCCACATGAGGCTGTGTGATTGTATTTGTTCCCATTTTGTTTTTTTAACTTCAAAATAAGATATGTGTAGTGTGCATAGGAATTTGTTCATAGTTGTTTTTTTTTAAAACTATAGTCTGGTCCTCCAATGGTCAGAAGGACAGTGAATTGGTTAAAAAGTTTGAGGACCCCTGGATTAGTTGATGGGTATTAAAATGCACATATTCTCTGGCCCTAATCCTTCATTTCTGGGAATTTATCCTAGGAAAAAAATTAAAATTGCATAGCACAATTAATAAACAAGATCAAGTATTATTTATAAGAGCAAAAAAATGGAAATAAGCAATGGGAATAACAATGACATTGTTATTGTCAAAGTTAAATAATAGGAACTTTTAAACAATTAATAGTCTATAAAGTAGACTACTCTGTATCCATTAAAAGTATGTTGCATAAGACTATGTATTGTTAGGAAAGGATCTTCATGGAAGGGGCAAGCAGGTACCAAAACAACAAAGATAAAATGGTCTCATTTTTGTTTTTAGAATTACAGAAAATGTCTACGAAGATAACTAAGGTACTATTATTCATCTCTGAAAGTTTATAACTGGTTCTTAATTTTTTACTCTTTTACATTGCATTTTCTCATGATATTTAATTCACTCAGCACCTATTTATTAAGCACTTGTATTCTAAAACCTGCTTTTTTACTGTGGAAACATTATATTTTTAAAAACTAAACATTTAAATGAAGAAGAGACAGTCCCCAGAGTTGGTGTAAGAATGTAGAGGCAGCTAGGGTGAGGTTCATGAGAGCCCTCATCATGGAAGATGCTGAGGAAGAGGAGGGCCAGAGTGAATGGGGTAGAGGCAGCTGGGAACAGGGTCTCTGAGATATCTAAAACTACATGGGGAGCAATTTGGGGCCATACTGCTTCCATGTACCTCTGTCACTCTACCATTTTTCAAAACCAATCCTCTTAACTACCTCCTAGCCCTCTGAAAGGGAGAGTGGATGAGTCACTAAAACATGACAAGGATCTAACTTAGACATAAGACAGTCCCGTAAGGACCCCTTCTTCTGACAGAGTGAAAAATGAAAAATGAAAGAAAAATGAAAGTATCTACTCATTCTATTCAGAGATTTAAAAACCAATCTTGTTGACTTAATACAATGCCCTTAATCATAGTGGAGTCTAGGCTATACTACATAGGGTGAATATCAACATCTTTTGGCAGGTAGGGTGTGTTTTAAAGCACATACAGCAAAGTTTCAAAGCAGTGTTGATGGAGAAGTAGAAAAGCAAACATTTCCATGTTTTTACTGTAGACCTGTTAGATTTGCTGATCTCACTGAAGTATGTAATCTTTTCAGGTAGTGAGTTTAAATATTTATTCTTCTGACACTCAAGATGTCAGTCAACTTCTACTGCACTTGAGGTTATACCTCTGTGTGGTTCAGAAAACCACTGAGATAAGAAGAATTTACAGGGCTTTCTAAAGATGTAGACATAAAACCCAAGACCACTATGTATCGCATATATTTAAGCTACCAGATTTTTATTATGAAAACTCAGATACAATGACAATTAATCTGCATACAAGAATGCATTGCTTTTGGTGAGTTCTTGTGTGAATTCAGACAGATATGCCTTCTAACATACTGATGCTCTGTTGAAACCCTTTTACAAAGGAAGTAATGGTAATCTTTCTACGGAAAGGAACAGAGGACCAGAAGAACTTGTGAGCTTCGTAAGTAGAAATGACATTGCACTTTCTACTTTTGTTTTTAGCATTCCTCCCCCCGATACACACACACACACACACACACACATACAGAGTGTCTATTTCATTTCCTGCAGCTCCCCTTTCCCATCAATATTAGCTAACTCTTCCAGCCTCCTAAAATACAATAATAGTTCTGGTGTGTAGCTGGCTGACGACCCAACATACAATCAAAACCATGCTGGCCAGATATGTGTAACTGCTTCTCAGCCACTGCTGGTCCATCTGTCACTTTCCATACATTGAGTTGGAAAAAGCTTTCAGTAATCAGAGAAAGTCTGCTAAGCACACATGCATGTACACATCACATATACACACAGACGCACATATTCACATGCCCTCCATGGGATTATGTGAGTATGTGTATTTACCTAGAAGATAATCCAATCTTCCAGAGAGAACACAAATATTTGCATCAGCTATTTTGCTTCTGCAAACACTCAAAGGAGCAACAGTAGTAGGAACAAAAGAGAAACTTAGAAACAGTTGTTTTATTAGTCTTTAATACAACACTTAATTTTCCCCTTAATGTATGACTGTTCTCCAGATTATTTTATCAATGATAATCACAGTTTTTACTGAACACTTCTTTTCCAGAGAGCTCTGAAAAGTTTATGCTAATCACTTTTTAAATCTTCACACCATCTTTGAGGCATAGCCAAAGAGTAGATCATTTTATCCCAATTGAAAAGATAAAAAGAAATGGGCAGTGATGTCAGCCCAGAGGAAGGTAACTAGCCCTGGGTTTTACTTTTCCTCTCCACTAAATGTTTTTTTTCTCTAGCCACTGCCACTCTGGTTGACAATGATCATTTTTTTTAAAGTAGATTATGTCTTTCCACAGCTTGCACTGCGGCCTTCAACACCATGCCTGATCTGCAAGCTTATACCATTTGCCACTGTGCGCCAGTGTTGCTAGCTGCCTAAGGTAGAGTACTCTAGAATTATTTCCAAAGACAAAAATGTATCCAAGAGCCATTTACTAGAAAGAGTTCCAGGAAAAACCAATAAAAGAAGGAAGACATGGGACCGGGAAAGGAAAGAAACCAAGCAAGGGGAGAAATCAAGCAAAGTTGCAGTGAGGATACCTTCAGTTCGATTCCATAGGGAATCTTTGAGGAGGTGGAGCTGTCTCCCACTGGGGACAGCTAAAGAATTTGTACCCCTACACCCATCAGTCATTGGTAAAGGGCTGCCCAGAGGAATGTATATTACCAGAACTTCTAGTTTGCAGGACTTGCAGGCAAAGTAAACTCCAGCAGCCTGAAGGCAGCCCTCCAACCAGGCAATACAGTGCTGCTGCTGGGAAAGAAAACACACCAGTGGCAAATGAGTCTAAAGTTTGATGGGCAGAGCAGTGACAGTGACTGCTGCATGTAGCTTCTGTTCCTAAAGCATTTGGTAGAGGAGTCTTGGAGCCTCATCAAGGTCTGCTGTCCTCTGAAACTCTCTTCCCCAGGTCTTTTGCATGGATGCCTTCCTTTTCTAAGGTGGTCTGTGTTTAATTTTCACTTCCTCATCCTCCTGTAAATGAAAATTAAACTGTTTATAAGAAGCTCTCTCTCAACCCATCCCTCCAATGCCTTTGTCCTTCTTAGCACTTGTGACAATCCATCTCATTGGTTTGCTGGCTCCCTGTTCATTGCCCCAGTGGGATGTTGTTTGTCTTGCTCTCCACTCTGTCATGAGCACCTGGCTTAGTCTCTGATGGGTGCTCACTTGACCCATATTTCTTTAAGAAGTGAATAATTGAATCATATTTTTTTTTCACAAAACAAGTTTATGTACTCTGCTATGGATAGCAATTAATTTTAAGATATCTAAAGATAAACTCAGAAGAATAGAAAATATTTCCATGGTATTAAAAGCCTAAATGCCACAGTAATATATTTACAAGCAAAGGCCAAAATAATTCAAGTATAATCAAAACAAAAAAGTAAGTTAAGTATGAAAGTTTTTCCTTCTACATTGAGTGGAAAAGTCAACAAATGGTAAAAATGGGAAAACTAAAAAAAGGATTGGTGGGGGGGGGATGTTTCTATTTTAATAAACCAGATTGTTTCTAAATTGGGTATGGGAACTTCTTTCACACATAATGTTTATTTTTATATTACTCTCCCCCCTAAAAATAGGTGTTCACCATGTGAGCTGAGCTTACTCAAGTTTTCTGTAGTAGATGGATACAAAACTGGCCTTAATTCTTTTCTTCCTATATTCAATAGGAGTTTTTAGTCTCCCCCTACCAAGAGGAAGTATCTATTTCTTTACTTCTTCAATCTGGATTTATTTTGCCAATCCCTCCAGGATGAAGTCAAGGTAGTAATGTTCCAGTTCAGATCCTAGGCCTCAGGAGAACTTCCAAGCTTCTCCTCCCTATTGGAACCCCGCCATGGCCATGTGAGCAAGTACAGACGGGCCTGCTGGAAGGAAGGGAAACCATAGGAGCTAGATTGATTCATCACAGCCATGGCCATCCTCGATCCACCAGCCCCATTCAACCCCTGGCTGACCACAGGGACCTGTGTGAGCTCAGTGAGGCTGAGATTGGTAGAGACCAGCCCAGATCGGTGAACTTACCCAGCAGACATGCAGACTTACAAGGAGTAATAAATGGTTGCTGTTTTTAGCCACTGCATTTTGAGATGTTCATTACACTACAACAGCTAACTGAACATTTTCTCAAATTATTACACTAGAGAACCAAGCTGTACCTGAGTCTCACAACAGCTTTTATGGATCTCTATTTTTTTTTTTTTTTTTGTACTTTTGGCAAGGGCCAGGCTTGAACCCGCCACCCCTAGTATATGGGGCCAGTACCCTACTCCTAGAGCCATAGGCACTGCCCTGATTTCTGTATTTTATTGATAATGCTTGCTATTGTGTTTTTCAAGTCCCCATCCCAGAATTATTTAATATAAGGGATTAACATTAAAAAAATCCTCAACAGGCAAACTCTGTCAGAATGACAACTCTTTCAAACCTCCAATAATCTATTAAAGCTTAAAAGTGAAGAATCTATCTCAGCAGAAAAGACAATATACCAAAATAAAATAAAATAGTACTGTCTAGTCCCATTCCCTACAATCAACTATACTGATATATGTATTGTCAACTATATTGACAAAATAAAATAATACTGTGTAGCCTCATTCCCTATAATCAACTATATTCACTAAGTCTTATGTGCTTTCTTCCTAACTTAATAATAATAATAATTTCTTAATAATTATCTAGAATTTAATAGTAAGAGCAAGATTAAGTGAAGCACTGTCCATTTTTTTAAGCTACTGTTGTGCGTAGGATTTTGCTCTTATAGTTGCTTTTACTCAGTCATCTGCCATTTCATTGTCCTGTGCAAAGATAAAAATCTAGGCACCTGCCAAACCAAAAGGAAAAAAGAGAACAAGGAAAGAGGAGGGGGAGGAGGGAAGCTTTATTCAATGTAACCACTCATTGGCCTGTATGGAAAAAAAGAAATAACGAATAAACAACCTGCCACAAATTGAGGTGCACACAGAGGTATAGGCCTTTAAAGCATATTTCAGTTGCCACAGTTACCATTTTGCAAAATGAAGCAACAGAATTATCAAATGAAAATTTGGCTGCATTTCTCATGGGGGTCCAATACATTTTTTTTTTTACATTGATAACCTTTTCCTCCAAATTTGGATATGATAGTTTCAGTTCTAATTGTGCATTGTTCTAGGGAATGGCTCATTTTCTGACACATTCTTACTGTGTCAAAAGCTGGAATTTTTAAATCATTATTTCTTTTTCATTCTCTTTGTCTTGTCTTTACAAACGTATATGTCTACATATATATTGCCTATTGATTTATAATCAAATAAAAATTAGTATTATTAAAATTCAAAGTTTATCTTCTTATATGTAATTTATCATTTTACTTGCCAAATTCTGGAGTTGTAGCATTCTGTGATTTGTTAAGTCACCCTGTAACTTTAACTTATTCAATGTAAATTTTCAAGAATTCTTTACCTCCATGGTTAAAATATTGTAACAGATACTTGTCTGACCCTTTGTCCTTGACTTTCATAGTTAACATTTTTTGCAGGACTTCCTATAACATATCTTCTTTTTCCTATTTCCTAATTTCACTCTGAATTTTTGAGACATGTGATTTGGGTGGGATTTATGCCTCTCCCAGTTTGATCCAGCCAGGTATTTGCTTAAGCCAGTCAGCATATCCCACCTACTATGTATATGCTCTTAGGACTACCAATGTATCTTTTTCACCTAGCACAGAAGCTGGTTCAGGCATGGAAACATGACCCAAGGCAAGTCAGGGACAATGGCATGACCTAAAGTGGACCACTCAGAGATGGAACATGGCACAAGGCAGCCTAACTGGGGATGAAAGACCAGTGAGTGAGGGGACGTGAGCCAATCAGGGTTAGGAATACTCCATTCAGAATTCATTTGAGCTTCTGGGAAAAAGGATTCTCTCTTTACCCTTAGGTAAATAGAAAGAAACTCATATAGCTGGGAGCTGCCAAGAGTCAACTTCAGACCACAAGAGAAAGCTATTTTAGGATGGAAACCACCCTAAGGAAGATGTACTACAAAATGGAGATGGAAGGGACAAAAACAAAAACTGGACCCATTTTTTGAGCCCAATGTAAGATCTCATCCAAGACATTTCCTCTGGATTGATCAATTAAAGGAGCCAATAAATACTATTTTCTTCTTTCAATCAGTTTGAGTTGGGGGTTTTACAAACCAAAGAATTGTAATCAAAAATAAAAGTTTGAAATAGACCAATTTAAAGATAAAATTGCAAACTTTGGAAATGAATGAGTTTCTCCTTAAGAGTATGCAAGCAGGGTGGTAATAGAAAAGAGAAGAAATCCAAGCACAGAAGGGTGATTTTCTTTCAAGATTACTGTTGATCCTTTCGGTGCTAATTAGTGAATCAAAATGCATAAAGGCCAGGTTAATATCAAGCCCAACTCACCCAGATGGATAATAAGGTCACAGACAAGTATGGGGACAAACTTGAGCAAACACACAGATTCTCTTGAAATAATTGCTGCACCCAATAATTACTTCAAAGTCCCTCTTTGTTTCACTGCAGGAGTCTTAGACCATGGGAGCCAACCAGGAGAATAAAAACCACTCTAGACAGTCAACTGAGAAGCCAAGCAGACCAGAAATTAGAAGCTACATGAAGCTGGAGAGTTCTCTGAGTAGGAGTTTCAAAGGGAAGAGGTGTTATTACTAGAGAGACTAGAACCACAAAGGGCCTGTTCAGGGGCTGCCACAGAGGATGTTCAGGCTCTGCTTGGGATGCCACATGAAGTGTAGAGACAGGAGAAGAAATAGGAAAAATCAAAAAAAGGCCACTCAAGCACAGCCAAGAGCCCCTGACTGGAGAGCCTAGGAAACACAGCCTGCAATTTTCAGGGCTTTTACGGTACAGGGCAGAGCAGGAGAAGGGCAAGGAGTAAATATGAGCCAGGGACCAAGGCAGAATCTGATTCACACTGGATAACAGAAGCAGGCCTACTTCAGTTAGCACCATCCCTCTTTAGTGTGGTTTAAAATCATGGAGTGTTGTTTGACTTCACCCACAGTCATATTGAAGCCAACATTCAAGAATGCTTGTAAAAAGTCTCAGGATATTTGTTGTCATGTGTTCAATCAACTCTTGTCAATGATTTATAATAGATATGTTACACGAGTCTTCTTTAACAGCTTTCCCCATCTTCCTAAATGGCAACCCCATCCTACAGTCGTGCATACAAAATCCTTGACTTCTTCCTGTCTCTCTCACCTCAGATCACATCATCAGCAAAGCCTAAAAACTCTACCTTCAAAATATATCCAGAACTCGAATTCACCTTCACTTGTGCCTCTGCTGCTCCAATCTCAGCCACTGTCATCTCTACAAGAATCACTGCAACTCTCTCTGTTCTTGCCCTTCCTCATACTACTCCACAGAGTAGCCATGGAAATCCTTATAAAATCTAGGTTTGTTCCTGTCCTGCCTCTGCTCAAACCTCCCATGACTCCTGTCTCCCTCTGTGTGTTGTAAGTCTAAGGAAATTTGTCAGGACTGAGGCTACTTCAGGTCTAGGAAACACACCTTGGATAATCACCCCACTGCCATTAAATCCATGAAATTAGGCTATAGTGTGTGGGTTTAAAAGCAAAGTTCTGACCATCTGTGGTTGCCATGGTATAATCTACTATCCAATGTCTAAAGCAATGTTTAGGAGACAGAGTAAATATTTGTTGAAAGGTGTAAATGTTGAATGACTGGATGGATGGATGGATATATCAAAAAGATAAGATTAACATAGTGCTGATTAAGTGATTTGAACTGAATTTGTTAGATTATTTAGATAGGACTTTGAATAGATTATTTAGATAGAACTTTGGGAAAGTAATTCGTACAAATTACACTCTAAGCTATTTATAAAGTAAACTATGTTATGTAACATATTTTTGCAAATCTGCAACTTTGTAAGCTTAGATAAAAATAGTTGTAGAGGATGAGAATTAACCCAGATGATACAGATCTTTCCAAACCAGAATCATTGCCCAGAGCTAAACTCTACAACTTAACCAAGCTACTTTGAACAAAGATGATGATAGAATGCATGAGGCAGCCAGTCATCTGTTCATGAAAGAGTGAATTGAGGCCCAAATGGTTGATTAATCTATATGTTTAAGAAATAATTATTGTACATCCACCATACATCAGGCAGCAGATAGAACAGGAATGATTCCCATGTGAACAAAGTAGACAACTGCTGAGCTTATAGAGTGAAGGGAGAAACCAACTTTGATGAAATGACTGTAAGTGACATGCATACTACAAATAGAGAGGAGTGCTGTGAGAAGTGTAACAAGGGAAGCAAACAAAGTCTCGGTGATTAAGCTGAAACTTAAAAGAGAAGACAGGAGTGCAAGCTCCTCTGGTGGATGGATCTCAAATGTCAGGATGCTTCAGAATCACCTGGAGGGCTCATTATAATGCAGAGTGCTGGACTCAGCCTTACAGTGTCTCATTCAGTCAGTCTAGTCTGGGACTTGAGAATTTGACAGAGTTCCAGGTTGATCTTGACGCTGCAGTGCCAGAGGCTACATTTTTGAGAGTTAGGTAAAGGTAGAGACCAAAGGCTGGGGAAAAGGTCTTCCAAGCATGGGAATAGCAAGTGGGAAGCCCTTGTACAAAACTAAATTATGGAATTGAAATAATGCCACGTAATCATTCAGGGTACATCAAGAAACAATGATACACTTAAACAGGATAATTTTGAAAAGGTTAATGAAGTGACAATTAACAGTTTTAGGCAGGAATGGGGAAGTGAACCAGGATTGGGATGGCAAAGCACAAAGAATGGCAACCAAATGGCCCTTCCTCGCCCTAAAACTGAGCCTACAACCTGGCAGGGAGGGACCCGCGTTTGGTCTTCTCCCCTGGATCCTACTTTCCAACATCATTTCAGAGCCAGTCAAAAGGCAGAGGTCAAGGAAGGTCGGTCAATGGCTCCCAGGAAGTCAGGTTTCTGGGACCCAGAGAAGGAGGGTGAGACGTACAAAGTGAGCAGGCACTCGCCAGCGGCTAGAAGAGGCAGGACGGTAGGATGCTGTGGAGGACTTGGTGACCAGTTTCCTATTGCTGTATGACAGACCACCACAAACTTAGCTGCTTAGAATCACATGCATTTATGATTATATCTCTCAGTTCTGTAGGTTTGGAATCCAGGTATGCTTAGCTGGCCTCTCTGCTTGGGTCTCAGCAGGCTGCAATTACGGTGTTGGCCTGGCTGCATTCTCATCTGGAGGCTGGACTCAGGAAAGCCCTATTTCCTAATTCAGGTTTTTGACAGAATTCAGTTCACTGTGACTGTTACACTTAGGCCTTCAACTCCCCAAACCCATCTGCATTCCCTTGACATGTGCGGCTGTCCATAGATAGATCTGCGTATTTCTTCAGAGCCAGGAGGAAAGCGAGAGTGACTCTAGAGAAGTGAAGTCTTAACACAAACACTGGGGGGACAGCTCATCATCACGGCCACTTTGTATTGCTTACAAGCAAGTCGTAGGTCACACACACAGAGGAAAGAAATTAAACAAGGACACAAATGACAGAAGGATCACTGGAGGTCACCTTAGGGTTTGTCCACAACAGCAAATGATATCATAAACCATATTAAGGATTTAGGACTTTATTATAACGTCAACAGTGAGAAGCCATCAAAGAAGGTGTTAAATTGAGGAGCCACAGAATTAGGTCTATACTTTAAGGTTCAGTCTAGTTCTCATTTAAAGGATCTACAGAAAATACAGGAGGTCTACTTAGGTCACAGGGTTAGTTGGTAGCTGACCCAGAGCTACATCTCTTTGAGAGCCACCATGCTCCAGTAACAGCACAGGGTTCCCTTCCATTCCAGAAGGTCATATTTCTCTGCATGTACATGGCGATTATCCATCAGATTTAATAGCTTAGCGTCAAGGTGAAGGATAGAGAAGTAACAAAGAGACGATTTTGGTTAGCAAATATTTGGACTTGGTCTTTTATAAAATCTAAAACAAATTCTAAGTTTAGTTTTTCCCCTTTTACAACGTTTATGTGTCTGGAATCATTCCTTAGAAATAAAAGTTATTTCTTCTGCACATCATCGGGGGTGGCACGGGATCCTTCATGCAGGCGGAGGAACTCTAAGTTTCCTTACTTTTCATCTCAGCTGCTGGTCTACCTGGGACTTCCAGATCCTGAAGCAGGACCTAAGTCACGTCCCATGCTGCAGGTAGGAACATATCATGAAGAAGCTTTCCGGAGAGAAATTGCAGTGATATGCTGCCTCACAAGAACCAATTGTTACATTTTCAGAAATTTTTAAAGCCAATGTTAAACCACTGGTAGCTGGAAATCAGCTATGGTGGGAGTATTTACCCTACAGACATTGGCAAATGCTACAAATCAGGGCATTTTCCCCTGCAAGAGGAGTATTGTTAAACATTTGCCAGCACACTATTGCTTTAAAGTGATCAAACCCTCAATCTCAATAATTCCACTCAAAGAAATACTCAGAGCAGCACACACATGTTTACATAAAAGAAAGGGTTTTTTAATAGAAAAGAAAATTGGAAATAACTTATATATCCAAGAAGAAACGGAGGTTAAATGAAAAGCTATACAATCACTAAAATTGGGTCTTTATATCTATTTGATGACATAAAAATTATTCAGCATACATATAATAAGAAGGAATCAGAATATAAAACTCCATATGTTGTATAAGAGAATTTTTTTTGGTGGGGAAATAGTATATATAGAAAGAAAGATAGAGTGAGAGAATTTAAATTAAAAAAAAAAAAAAGCTGAGTGATGTCAGTGGTATTTTTGATGAGATAAAAGTTAACTTATATTTTCTTTTTGTAGCTTTATATATTTGCTAAGTATTCTATGATAAACGTGCATTGCAGTTGTAATCAGGCAAAAAATACTATCCAGAAAAAAAATAAGTAAGGTCAGAAGGAACTAGAAAACATAGGTCTAAAATCATCCATAATTTTCTGCTTACAGTAACATTTGCTGTGCCAAATTTACACCTGCCAATGAGGACTAGACCACACACTTTCTGAAGCCTAGGAGTAATAGGATAGTGACTGTGGATTATGTTGGTTCTATGCATTTTAGTTCTCTGAGCTCTTAAAAACATGGCCATTTTTCAGAACATTGCCTAGAATTGTGCTTCTGACCCGAACCCATGAAAACACCAATTTACCATTTATAAGTTTATTAAATTAAGCACCAATTTACCATTTATAAGTTTAATTTCAACTTCACAGCCCTTTCTAGGCCTCTCTCTTAGGGAACAATGAATTAAGCACCAATTTACCATTTATAAGTTTAATTTCAACTTCACAGCCCTTTCTAGGCCTCTCTCTTAGGGAGGAGTTTTACATTTCCACGTACAGGGACTTTAACTGAAATGTCACACTGGGCCCCACCTCCCACTCCTCTCCATAGCCAGGTGACTTATCTGATCAGCATTAGGGAGAGGCTGTAATGAGCCAACCTGTACAGAGGACATGCCTGCTAGTCGGCCCCCACACCTTGCATCAGGGAAAATGTCTACAGTTGACCAGCAATGGTAGTGACTAGAGGTAAGTGATGATGCCACTAGTGAACAGGTGAACCCGTTTGGCCACAGGTCTAACCCACATACTCCAATCAACTTTATTAGTAATCTAGGCGAAATGATTTTCCCATCTTTAGTGTCTATCCACTAATTAATTCCAAATTTTGGACGAGAAAGTAGAGGTGTTGATTATTAACCTTCTTTAAACTCCAACACTGTCCATCAGCACCTTTATATCCACAGCACTTAATGTGGACATTTATGCCCACAGAAGTGCTCCATGGAAGGTTAGGGGTCAAGGGAGGAGAAAGATGGTAAAAGAAAAAGATACAGCATGGCACATCTTTACCTTTCACCTCTTCTTTTTATTTCCTACTGATTTTGGTAAGAGTGTGACCCTTCTCTCAGGCAGATTTGGGCCCGTTACCTCCATCCTTGGTTTAATGGATGGTGCAACATTTGTGGCTTAAATAATTTATAGTTATCCATGGGAACTAACACAAGGTGAAATGGGGTCTCATCGGAGAAAAATCCTTGGTAATGACAGACCAGGGAGAAGGATGGCCATCAGTTCTTAATTACATTCTGTCTTTTCTTGGCCTACTCCTGCTTTCTCCTTCTCCCTCTTCTTTAACACGCATTTTAAATAAAGTGAAAACATTAACTAAGAGAGATCTTTGAAGACTCAGTGTAACTTTCTGTGGCTGAGGGAGACTAAGGCCCCCTGACTCACTCACTTCTGAAAGTCATAACGCCATTTCTTCCTTCTCATCAATTGGTACCAATTGAAGACCTTCTAGGTAGAGAAATAATTTGTTTAACTGCATAAGAAAATGGCCACTTCAAGCCCCGTGAAGAATTTTGGTTCTCAATTTCCCAGCCTTACTTCTGCTGTGAAGTGATAATTAGAGTTAGATGATAACTGGATTACCAAGGACATCTCTCCTGACAGTCGTTTAACACCTAATCAAGTGTTAAGGTCATAAATTATGCATTTCTCAACAGCCTTCAGACCCATTTGAAAACAATTTGAAACAGTTCAAGAGTTCCTAGATGGGCTTCCATTTTATAGGGCTGTGAAGACCTGCTTAAAGGAATGACCCGCTTAGAAGAATTACCTGGTTAAAGGAATTACCCCACTTAAAGGACTTGGAGTATAAGGCTCTCTCAGTTCTTTAATCTGCTACAGATCATTACTTTTTGTAAACTGACAATTGAGTACCCTCCCACCACAGTAGGGAAATTGGAATATTTCCCACAGTGTCAATGCGCCTCCCCAGGGAGCTCAGATAAAAAAGATTCTGGAGAGAAAATGAAAGGGGGAAAATGATAAAAAGCAAAAGCCTTACAACTTTGTTTTCCTTATGACTGGTTCAAAACCAGATCCCAAAATTACAAGCTCAGTACTGAAAACGACAGACTGTTTTTCTCATTCCTGGTTCATAGGGAAAAGCGTATTTTGAGCAAGAGAAGAGGAGGCCTGGGGAAAAGTTGAACAAGAGGGTCTTGCTCTGCTTGCCTTTGAAAAAGAGCACGTTTCCTTTAAGCGGTGGGTTCTTCTTTGGGCACAGGGCCTCTTAGAGCAGTTTAGTGTTCACTCTCACCACCATCAACGCCCTGTCCGCAACTCCAAGTGACCAGAGCAAAAGTCCCTGACCTCAAAAGCAGCAATCACCATATTTATACTTAGCAATAAAATTTCCCCCCATTAATGATCTATCAGTCCCACTGCCTTCCCTGCCACTCCTCGTGGACAGGATGTGGGTATCTCCAAAAGCACTGAGTATAATACACATTTTGATGGCACATCTCCTACTCCCTTTCGTTGCAACAGCTACGCTTTTTCTTTCTGAGCCTGAGAATCTGTTTCATGCTCAGTCTTTTCCTCTTGGAAGGAGAAATGGTATAATTGGAAGCAAAGATTGCACCATGTAATTGTAGCAAGATAAGGATCCATCTTTAGTCCAGTCCAACTCAATTAGAATATTTTTACTGCTTAATTTAATCTGAAGAGCCTTGCAAAAAAAAAAAAAAAAGAAAGAAAGAAAAGAAAGAAAAGAAAATCTGTCTTCTTGGAGTAACAGCAAAGTCTGACACATGTTTCTTCCTTCTTTTTTCCTTCCTTGCATCTCAGTAATATTCCACATATTAGAAAGATAAGACCCAGAAATACAATGTGAAGACAAATCTTTCCATCCCTTCTGCTACATGTTAAGACTTCATTCATTTATTGGAACATTCATAATGGAACACCAGAGTTATTTGTGTGACAAATACATTGAGTGCCTCCAAAATAAATATCCTTTATTTCAGTATACTTTTTAGAAAAAAAAAGAGGGGGGACAGAATTGGTGTAAGATATATGAAAGATAATTTTACCTGGGCCAATATATTAAAAACCCTCTTGCCTGATCTTGCTTAGTTTTCTAAACCAAAGTATCCCATCATCATCTCCTAATTAAAAACTTGTGATGGCTGCTCATGACCAGTTGAGTGACACATAAGAGCTATTCCAAGACCTTCACAACTGGGTTTCTATCCACCTCTTCACCCTTACTTACACTCTGTCATATCCTTCAAATAAATATATTTTTCATCATCATATATGTTCTGCTAATGGGTATACATATTCTTGTCTCTTTGTCTTTTCTCTCATGATTCCCTCTGCCTCTAAACTCCTTTCCCCCCATCCTAGCAAAAGTCTCTTTATCCCTAAGAACTAACTCAAATGACACCTCCTCTATAGACTTTCTCTCTGCAGCTGATATAACATCCAGGACCTGGGTTCACCTGTCACTTTTCAATTCCTCTAGTCTACTTTTTTTTCACAGTTTTTTGTGTGCTTCCCTTGGGGGAATTGTACATTTCAGAGCCATTACTATGTTTTTGAATTTATATATAACAGTATCTCTAGCAACTTGCTTGGGAAATTTTCTAGAAAGATATTCTATAGTAGAAAGAAATCAGATTTTTTTTTTTGCCTTTAATATTAAATGAGTTTCTTAAAAATGTTTTTTTTTTAATATATAGATGCATTTTATTTTGTTCAGACCCAAATTTTGAACATTGGAAAGCTGCCATGCTAAAATTCAAAGAAATTTAAGAGTTGGTCTTACGATCAATTTTCCTCTTCCTGTAATCTTTTTTACAGAGTTGTGTGTATTTAGGTATGTTTTCACTTGCAGTCATGTTTGACGGGGTCTCTTGCTCTTTGTATATTCTCAGTGTGTGTCACATAAACAAAAGGTCCTCTTCTCACTGGAATATAGACAGAAATAAATCACTTGCAAAACAGTCTTGGGTAATAATCTTCTGGATTTTGAAAGGATTTCTTTTATTGGTATGTTGAAAAATGTATGATAAATCATGATCATTGAAGTAGAGTAGTTAAGGTATAAAATCATTTGACTCCAATAAAAGCACTATCTCACAGGCTGAACAAATTGGGTAATATACAGAGCTAGGTCAACAAATACATCACTCAGGTGAGTCCTCATAATTGGACATTCAAGTCGGGGAAAATAAACAAGGCAGAAGCTCATTCTCAAGGTGCTAAAAACTGAGCCCAGCCCCTGCCTGAATGTGAGCTCTAAATAACCTTTCTAACAGGTTAAAGACCCTGTTAACTTGGGGGCCGGCACTGTGCCTAGGGTTTTTGCCTACACTGGATCCTGCCTTGGGTCTGCTCTTCACACACAGCCTTTGGTCATCCCCCAGAATCAGCCAGTGATTGGCCAGTGACCTAGTTTACAAACATCCCCACGGACGGTCAAACCCAGCCACCGTCCATTTCCCTGTCTCCATCTCCCAGGCTTGCAGATTCTGGGGCAATTCCTTTATCTTTGTCTCTACATCCTAAAAGTTATCATGTGGGGTAATAACATAAAAATAATCACAAAACATCAATGTCAAAGTAAGGGAAAGTCTGTGAATGCTGAGACAGGAACATGAGAAGAATTCATGACCCTCTCATGGGAGGAGAGACTAAGAGAAAACCGGTACTGATTGAGGGCCAAGCAAAATGTCTAGCTGTCTTTTGCAGGTTACTACAAGAGGCTCATGACTATAGCACAATTGTATTTCCCCAAGACTGAAACCCCAGTGGCCACTCAACACCCTCTCATCCTGTTCTAAAGGTTCAGTCTTCCTTGCCAGCCTAGAAAGAACAACCTGCAGTATGGGATTATTGCCTTGGAAAAAGGAATACAGGAGAATGGGACACCTCATGATGTCTGCCCCAGAGATGATGTGCGATATCTGAGGCAGTAGATGGATACCATTAAATAAGATTAAATCTCAGAGTGAGAAAGTTACTCCCATAGGTTCAATTATCATTAGGCCTTGTGGTGATAAGTCAAAGCTAAGTAACAGGTTAGTGCTACCAGGTCTTGAATGCCTCTCAGCACTTGTGGGTGTCTTTTTTTAACAAAGAGAAAGCAGACATCAGACTCAGAGCCTTGGACGTCAGTGTCAGAGCCTTGGCCCGCCTATAGTACAAAACCAGTCATAATTCTATGCTTATTTTCTATTTGCAGCAAGTGATACTGACTTTCTATTCATTATATTCATGACTTTCTTTTTAGAATAAATTACTTACCATGAAACAATGATTCAGTATAAATTAAAATAAACAATAGTGCCTGCTTATACAGTTATACTAAAAATCAGAAAGGATGACTAAAGTTTGGGAGACATTGGTATAATCATAGGACTATGGGGTGACAAGACAAGAGGACATGGAGCCCAAGTCCCATCTCTGCTCCTTTGCCAGTCCTGGGGTTCAGGAAAAATGGCATAACCTCTCTGAGCCTCGGTTTTCTCACCTATGAAATGGGAATGAAGATAATACTGCCACATAACATCATGATTGGCCTAGGTGAGCCAAGTATAGAAGATGAGGATGAATAAATCAACACTGGTGTTCATTGTGGTAAGAGGGCATGGCCAGTGCAGGCCACTTAATTTACTCATCTACAGCAATATTTGTATTCTATATCCATGTGGCATTTAGTTGTATTTGCCTCATACATAAGCTCACCATAAGCTCCTTGATGGCAGCCACCCTGCCTTATTGATCACAGCATGCCCTAGGTCCCTTGGATTGCTGCTCCCCTATAATGCAAGTTTTATGACTACTTGAAAGTTGAACTATTAAAAGTACCCAATGTACTCAGCCCTACTATGAAACTAATTTAGGGCTTTCACATGAAAGCTATAACCCAGTTACAACCTAAGAATAGGGGGAAAGGGAGGGGAGGGAGGGGGGAGGGGAGTAGAGGAAGGGGGATTGGTGGGATTACACCTGCAGTGCATCTTACGAGGGTATATGTGAAACTTAGCAAATGTGGAATGTAAATGTCTTAGCGCAATAACTAAGACAATGCCAGGAAGGCTATGTTAACCAGTGTGATGAAAATGCATCAAACGGTCTATGAAGCTAGTGTATGATGCCCCATGATCATATCAATGTACACAGCTATGATTTAATTTAAAACAAAAAGAAAGTTGAATTATTAAATAACTAGTTGAATGGGATCATCTATTTGTCTTGACACTCCAACAAAGATCAAAAATTATCTATTGCACACACACAACTAGCGGTGTAGCAGTTTCTTTGTAAAAACACACTGATTGGCAGTCTCTGCCTCTCCTACTTGGATGTGACCACCATCTACCTAGACTCCCTGCCTCAACTTGGATCCTTCCCCCGATCCACTTCACGTGGCAATCAAAGTGGACTTTCTAAAACACAAGACCAACAGGGCTGCTCCCCCACCAAAACCCCAGCTGGGGATAAAGCAAAACTCCTTATCACAGGATACAGGTCCTTTGTTATCTATAATTTCTCCTCCTTACAGATTTCGTTTCACCCCTCAGCATACTCCTTTCCTCCAGCCACACTGAACAATTTTCAGGTCCCCAAAAGAGCTTGATAGTCTCTCAACTTAGGGTCATTGTACCCATTGTTCTTTCTGCTCAGATGCTCTTTTCTGTCCCATCTCTCTACCTGGCTAGGTTCCACTTAGCCCTCTAGATATCAGCTCCTACTGAAGGCCTTTCTTGCCTTCTTCTACACCAGGCTGGACATCTCTCACAGGAGAATGTGGGCCATGTGAGAACCATGTTTCCCTTACAACTTTCAATTCAGACATCATAGCTGAACCTACTAGTGGTAGTCTCTGCCTGTGACATCACAAGCATCCAGTGTGTTTCTGATCACTAACAACCTCTTGTGATTGCTTAGTTTCTGCTGTTCTAGAGGTTCACTCTGTATCTCATTGAGGTGATTCAAAGAAAAATTTGCACAGTTTGTATAATTTCTTATGTCCAGCTTAACCTCTAATTTGGATTTTTAAAAAATCCCTATAGATATTTTTACATGAAACATCTTTCATGGGAGGAAAAAAAAGACATACAACTATATGCACAGATTGTGTTCCCATAGCCTATGAAGCTCTTGTGGGAATATAAGTGGGAAGCGGATTAAAGAGGAAGAAAGGAAGGAAGGAAGGAAGGAAGGAAGGAAGGAAGGAAGGAAGGAAGGAAGGAAGGAAGGAAAATAGATAATGGATAATGGACAGTAGAATGGCAGAGAAAAATAAAAATGGGAAAGCTAGAAGAGACAATATTTTGTCCATGTTACCATTTACCTACAGTGGTCCTGCTGGGCCTCACCCTTGTCAGCCTCTGCTTCTATGTGCTTCTTTTCTTGCTGCCCTCATCTGACCACACTCAAGGCCACACTTGGGCAGCTCCATCTAGCCTACCATCTATGCCGTGTCCACACATATATGAGCCTTGAATAGCTCTTCTTTTTCTCACTGGCTTTATAATCTTGGCAGGGGGATTGCACAATGAGCCAGCTGTCTCATCCAACTCCATATGTGTATAATAAGGTTAAACATCTTTAAAATTTGAGATCATTGAAGGGTTGCCTTAGGGGAGAAATCCTAACCAGATAGGTCATAGGCCAACAATCTTTGAACATGTTCAAAGTAATTGTCAATATTTCAAATGTAAGAGATTTTCCACAATAATTCAGATTTCTACTTTCTGTCCAAAATTGGAAGAGCTGGAAAGATGGGGCCAGCACTAGTGGGATCTCAAGTAGAGCAACTTCTTTCAATAAGGGCCTAGTTCTCCATCTAGTGAGTTCTCCCCTGGTGCACTACCATCTCCACTGCTCCTCATCATGGTTCAATATTGAAGCCAAGCATAGATTGCCATTTGCCATCTTTCTCTTATGCTACTTGAACTATGTTTCATTTACCCTTGACCAGATTATTTCATTAATGTGCCCTGATAGACCCCAGAAACCCTTAAGTTTGAGCTGTGTAGACCAAACATTCTCAGCACACATGCAGAACAGAGGCCACCCACAGAAGTCTCATCTCTTTACCTAAAAACAGAACCCTGTTCTCTGCTCTTGCTGCTAATAATTCATGCCCAAAGGGAAATAGAGAAGAAGACTTCTCCTTTAGCCCTGAGTCTGCACATGTAGCTTTCTATTTGTCTTCTCTCCTGGCTGCAGGCATAGTATCCCCTATCATTATTAGTACCTGATCTCTTTACCTCTCAGGCTTTTTGCTCCTGAGACGGCATTTGCCCACAAGGTAAACCTTTTGCCCGCCCAAAAGATAATAATACTTATCAGAGCCTCTTACAGAGTTCCTGGACCTTTTGAGATTGAACTGCACTTTGCGCACATAAAGCCCTCCATTATCATCACTATTGTTTTCATTATTATTATTTGGGATTAGGCAGCCCTCTCAGAAGTCTTGCCAACTATAGGCAGGTGCCACCTCAGAGCCTCACCTGGCCCGGCATGGTGACTCAGGCCGGACGCACCTGGCTGTAGGACTCCGGCTCAGCCTGCTAAGTCTTGGGCTTTTGCCAGAGCAGAAACATGCTCTGAAACCATCACTTCTCCCTTTACACAAGGAACAGGGGTGAGGGCTCTAGGGAGGGCTGGGGGTGAACAGGAGGCCTCTCCCAGTGAACTTAGTCCTGAGACCACCCTACTAGACTGCCATTGCTGCAGCGGTCCTCAAATCAAGCAGAGCCTTAAAGGGTGAAATGTCCTCTTTCTCTCTCTCCTTTCCTCCTTTCCTTCCTCCCTCCCTCCCCCTCAATGTATAGTATAGTTTGGGGTCAGAACTGGATTCTCAAATGTCACTTTATAGCTATGAGCCTCAAACATCGATTCTTCTAATCCCTGATTACTTATTTGTAAAATGTGGCTAAGTCCCAACTTCATGATAATATTGTGAGATTTGTATCTAAATAAATTTGAAATTACATATGTAAATCTATTAATAAGTGTCTGGTACATAGTTAACCTGCTGCTAACAAAGACAGGGCCCCATCTCTATTCAGACTTACAGCACCACACAGAAGGGAACTGTTTTAGCAGCAGACACAAAGGAGAAAGACAAGACACCCCCAGCAAGCAGGAGTGAGTTCAGACACGTCACCAAGAGAGTAATTCCCACTAACCAGCAAGCTGCTCCCACCTGTTATATCCTTCTCCACCTCTCACTGACCCCCAACCAAATGTCTTCCACAGAACATGAGCCTCTTCTTTCTGAAGAAGCTTGTTCCTCGTGACCCTCATGAGAAAAGTTTGCCCCAGCAAAAAGGTTGGGTAAGGGGCTCCAATACTGCTTTCTGATCCCTTTAGTTTGTCCTTTTCTTCTCTAGTGTAAAAAAAGAAAAAACAACAACAAAATAAGCAAACAAAAAAACAGAAGCCAAACTCAAAGGAGCTTGAAACAAGGAGAATGTATTGAACCAGGGATTCCAAAAAGAGCTAGAAAAGAGCAGGGATGGAGACAAGTCTCAAGGAAACTGGAGCCATGGAATGAAATGCTGCCAGAATTCTCTGCACATCTTGTTTCTCCTCTTTCTGCACATCCACATCCTTCCTTCTCACTGCAGAGCATGGCTGTAACCCAGCATAGTTTTGTCGTCATTAAGTAGTCAATCATTAGAGAGACTGGCTTATATCTTTTCTGATACCAAATTTTAAAATCCCAGGGAAGCAGTTTGAGTTGCTAGCTATGGTTACGAGCCCACTGCTGGACTTATCAACTGCAGCCAGAGAGGGTAGAACACCATGATCAATGAAGCTGGTCAGGGACCTGTTCCCAGACCAGCCAAATGTTGGCCAGAATGATGAGTTCATGTCAGAACATCAGAGCTCCAGTTGTAAAGGGGAAGGGGAGACAATTATCAGGAGAAGCAAGGCTGCATATTATAGGATATAAAATAGAACTAGATTATTTTCCTGTGAACCTTTGCAAGTCATCAAACCATAAGCTTTTCAAGAATATGAGGTGGACTTCAAACACTCAGGAAATGTTTGCAGAACCAAATCAAAACACTTCTGACCAATTATAAAGCTTTGTGTACATCCTGGGTCCTATGTGTCCAGAGAAGAACCCAAAGCAGCTGCCAAGTTGAAGATTTTACTTTACCTAAGGGAAAGTTTTCTAACAAACCTAATTGTCTAAAAATGTAAACAGAGGCATCAGGAAGTTGAGTGTCCCTTTTAATAGAAGGTTTCATGACAAATGAATGGTCATTTGTCAGGGATATTGAGAAGGGTATTTATGCACATCTAGATGCCTTTCTAAACATTTGATCTTATGATTCTGCACACTCAACCAAGGAAGGCGAACTCACCATGCCTGTGCCAGCCATCCCAGGACACCAAGGAAAGGAGAAGAGCCATAGCAATAAAGCCAAAGCTCCTGTTGGCCACATCCAAACACATGCTGTGATGCGATCCCAGCCTTTTCTTTTCCTAGTGATCCTGGTCACGGAAGATGAGCTAAAGTACTTCCCAGCCTCAATCAGTACCTGCCTGTTTACAGACCCAAATATGCCCAACTTGGAATCTCCTCTTTCTTATTTGTCCTAAGATATAAAGCGTCCATTGAATTGCACCTAGTGTACAATGAATAAATTAAAATTGTAAGCTATTTGGATATGACTTCTAATCTGTTTTTCACTTGCTATCTCCTTGATAAATCAGCACCTTTGGCTTTTATTAGCATTTTCACTCTCCTTTAAAAATCCCTCTTAAAATGGGTTTTTCCTAATTACCAGCTACCATAAAGTTATGAAGGGAAATGTGATGAATAGGACCAACATCACCTCCATGATGAGAGCCCACCTGGGATACGTGGCAGGGACAGGAAGGAATGGTTCCTTGGATGTCTTTTACCAGAGGGTGAGGCCATTAGTTCTCAGAGAAGGCTGTAGTGGCATACTGGAGGTAGGTCATGCTATGAAAGCCAATTATTAAATTTTCAGGAGTTCTGTGAATCTGTTATTAAACCACTGGTAGCTTGAACTCAGACTTGGTTGGGGTATTTATACATTGAAACTGGAAAGTGTTACAAATGAGGCTCTGCAACCACTCACCCTACCCTTGCCCATGGTTTACCAGCACAACGCCGATTAGCTACAACTAGTCAATTCTTTTAGTCACTGTCTTTTTGCCAAGTGACAGGACAGATCCTGGCACCAATACTTAGCTAAAGCAGTCAGTTCCTCTCAGAGTTCCACCAGGGAACTAAGAATCTTGTTCTGGCAGCATTAATGCAAGCATACCTCATTTAATCGTGCTTTGCTTTACCGTGCTTGCAGATATTGCATTTCTCACAAATTGAAGGTTTATGGCAACACTACCTTGAGCAACTCTCTTGGTACCATTTTTTCCAACAGCATGGACTCACTTTATCTCTCTGAAATCTTTGTTGATTCTCACAGTATTTCAAAACTTTCATATTGCTATATCTGCTAT
Source organism: Loris lydekkerianus (assembly GCA_963574355.1). Lineage (NCBI taxonomy): Eukaryota > Metazoa > Chordata > Mammalia > Primates > Lorisidae > Loris > Loris lydekkerianus. The sequence goes on along the minus strand of CAUYPK010073583.1, from coordinate 50,928 downwards.
TATGATCTGTGATCAGTAGCCTCTGATGTTACTATTGTAATTGTTTTGAGGCACCACAAGCCATGCCCATATACAACAGTGAACTTATCAATAAATGTTGTGTGTTCTGAGTACTTCACTGACCAGCTGTTCTCTCATCCCTTTCCCTCTTCTTAGATCTCCCTATTCCCTGAGATATAGCAATATAGAAATTACCGTATATACTCGAGTATAAGCCGAGTTCTTTCAGCACAAAATTTGTGCCAAAAAAGCCAAACTCGGCACAAATTTTGTGCCGAAAGAACTCGGTTTATACTAGAGCATATATGGTAGGCCAATTAATACCCCTACAATGGCTTCTAAATGTTCGATTGAAAGGGTCACATGTTTTTCACTTTAAATCAGAAGCTACAAATGATTAAGCTTACTGAGGAAGGCATGTCAAAAGACAATATATGCCAAAAGCTAGGTTTCTTGTGCCAGAGTTAGCCAAGTTTTGAATGTAAAGTAAAAGTTCTTAAAGGAAATTGAAAGTGTTACTCCAGCGAACATATGAATGATAAGTATGCAAAACAGCCTTATTGCTTATCTGGAGAAAGTTTTCGTGGTCTGGATAGAAGATCAAACCAATCACAATATTCCATTAAACCAAAACCCAACCCAGAACAAAACTTAACCTCATTCAGTTCTGTGAAGACTGAGAGAGGTGAGGAAACTGCAGAAGAGAAATTGGAAGTTAGCAGAGGTTAGTTCCAAGCTGTCTCCATAATGTAAATCTGCAAGGTGAAGCAGCAAGTGCTGCTAATGAGTTATCCAGAAAACCTAGCTGAGATAATTGATGAAGATAGCTACACTAGAGATTTTCACCATAGATGGTGCAACCATCTATTGCAAGAAGATGCTATCTAAGATTTTCATAGTTCAAGAAGAGAAATACATGTCAATCTTCAAAACTTCATAGGACAGGTTGACTTTCTTATAAAGGTCTAAGGTAGGTAGTGAGTTTAAGTTAAAGCCAATGCTTCTTTATCTTTCGGAAAATCCTTGGCCACTTAAGAATTATGCTAAATCTACTCTACCTATGGTTTGTAAATGGAAGAACAAAGCTTAGACAACAGCGCATCTGTTTACAGTATTGTTGACTGAATATTTTAAGCCCACTATTGAGACCTACTGCTCAGGAAAAAAAAAATTTCTTTCAAACTGTTATTGCTCATCGACAGTGTACCTGGTTATGCAACAGCTCTGATGGACTTGCTCAAGAAGATGAATGTTGTTTTCATACCTGCTAATACAATATCCATTCTGTAGCCCATGGATCAAGGAATAATTTCACCTTTCAAGACTTATTTCAGGGTGACGTCTGTGGTTCAAAGGAGTAGGGTGCTGGCCCCACATACTGGAGGTGGCAGGCTTAAACCTGGCCCCAGGCAAAAAAAAAAAAAAGACCATTTCAGAAACACAATTTATAAGACTATAGTTTCCATAGATAGTTATCTCTTTGATGGATCTGGGCAAAGTAAAAATCTTCTGGAAAGGATTCACCATTCTAGATGCCATTAAGAACATTCATGATTCACAGGAAGAGTTCTAAATATCAACATTAATAGGAGCTTGGAAGAAGTTAATTCCCACCCTCATGGAAGACTTTGAGGGGTTTAAGACTGTAGTAGAGTAACTACTAACAGGGTAGAAATATCAAGAGAAATGGAATGAGAAGTGGAGCCTAAAGATATGACTAAATTGCTATAATCTCATGACAAAAACTTTCACAGATGAGGAGCTGCTTCTTATAGATGAGCAAAGAAAGTGGTTTCTAGAGGTGGAATCTCCTCCAGGTGAGTATGTTGTGAACATTGTCAAATGATAATGAAGGATTTGGATATTCCATAAAACTATGGCAGGGCTTGAGTTTAACTCCATTTTGAAAGAAGTTCTACTGTGGGAAAAATGCTACAGAAAAATCTGTCCTGAAAGGATGAGTGAATTAATGCAATAAACTACATATTGTTATATTTTAAGAAATTGCCATGGCCACTTCAGCCTTTAGCAGCCTCCATCCTTATGGGTCAGAAGCCATCAACACTGAGGCAAGACCCTACACCAGCCAAAGGATTGCGCTTGCTAAAGGCTCAAATGATCATTAGAAATTTTTAGCTGCAAAGTATTTTTAATTAAGCTATGTACATTTTTAGATATAATGTTATTACATACTTAATAGATTATTGTATAGCAAACATAATTTTTATAGTAACTGGGAAACTAAAAAAATTATATGACTCACTATTGTGATATTCACTTTATTATAGTGGGCTAGAACTGAACTTTTAGCATCTCCAGTGTACGCCTGTATTAATATTTATTTTGGGTTTCTTCTGTAGTTTCTATTGAGGCAATATAGTGGACATAAATAAGTACTGTTGTGCACCAATTATCTTGGACACACACTCCTATATTCTTCCCAAGAGTTGTATACCATCTCTTTTAATGTTGTTAAGTGAGAAAGAGAACATGAGAAAAAGATGTCACCTATTTTAAGACTATAATTTTTCTTTTTGCATAAAGTATTCTCATATGTCTAAGGTTTCTGAGATTTGTGAAGAACAACTTGAAAAGGAGGAAAGCAAAGTATTAGAGGCTGATATAGGAAGTTAGACAAGTTATTTAACTCATCTGAGATACAGTTAATTAAAATGAAAAATGAATGATTGGGGGATTATATAAGAAGGAAAAGAAACATATGAAAAGCGGCATATAACATTCAACCAATATTTAGAATCCGTCATGACTTTAAGAAGCACAACTTCGGAGGTTCTTCCTCATTCATACAATGCAAATGAATATTTAGGGTCTCTCCCCAGGTTTTAACAATAACAACAAAAATGAAAGAAAGAGTTTCAAAACTCCTATAAGATCTTCTTTAACACAGAATTATATAGCTTCTTCCTCCCCAATAAAAATTTATTCTGAGCACACTTCACAAATTCTATTCCTGAAATAATCTGTTCTTTGAAGGAATCCAGGTTAAAGAATGAACACTCCAAAGCTGTACTGACACTTTGGAAAAAAAGAGGTAGTCAGGAGTTGCTGGTGGTTCTTCAGAGCTGTACAGACAAAAACCCAAAACAGTGGGAGGTTAAGTCAGTCCTTGACTTGAGAGAATTCTGTCCCTTCCTCAGCCACAATCAAGTCTTGTAATCTGAGAGACAGTCAAGATAGTGGGATCCTGAAGGCAACTCGATAAATAATCTGCAGACCTAGGAGAGGCATGTTGAAACTACATTAGAGAATTTTTTAATTCTTTAACTATAGCAGAGTAATAGGAGGCCTTTTGGAGACTGAGGAAATGGGGCACTCTGATAACTCAAGGTGTTACTTCAGATTCCTTTCTGGTCACAGCATTATCAAATTTCCAAAACATATAGAAGACTTGAACTAAAGCTCTCTGGAAACACATGGTTTGGAAACATACAGTTTTGTTTTAGAAACATGTAGTTACAAATCTGAAGAGCAGTTTCGTTGCTTGAGTTGTTGTATGTCTTAACCCAGGCCTGTGCAAAAGATTCCCTGGAACCTGTAAGTGAACTAGAAAAAAAAAAATGAGGCACAGTAGAGGCAGAACACAGTTTATAACAAATAACATCACACATACAAGGTCTGACAGTTGAGTTCACAAACCCACCCTAGAAAAAACACTACATACCTCCTCACTGCTGAATATCACTATGGTCACCTTCAAAGTACTCCCCTTGGGAAGTTATCCACTGACATCAGTGCCTAGTCCACCTTCAAAGCAATTTTGAAACTCTTCCTAGAATGGTCATCAGAGCTGTCATTGAATTACCTTTGATATCCTGAGTATCATCAGAATGTCTTCCTCTCAATAGTTCCTTTTATCTGCAGGTAAAGAAAAAAGTCACTGGTGGTCAGTAGCACACAAAAACACAACAACAATAATGAATGCCACCCAACAAAATACTGCTTCCACATGTCAACAGGAACACAGCTACGAGACACTGATATCCCAAGGTTATGAAACTGTACCAAGTTGTCTGTACAATGCTGCCAGCATAAGTGCGTGGTGCCACTTCATAAACTTAATTGTTGCACCTCAAACAAAGAGTATATCGCAATGCCTATCTTGTTTATGCTACCCCCTGTGAGAGCTCTATTGTTTTTGGTGGAGCTGGAGTTGAGTTTGGGGTTTGATTTGAAGGTGGGTTTGGTGAAATATTTGTAATCCTGTTGGTGTCTTTAAAATCATAATCACATGTCAGAGGCCAAGCCCCTAATATCATACACAGACACAACACTAACTCTCCAATTAGATCACCAATTTCCCTCAGAGTAAAGCCTATAGCCTAAAGTTCCTTTATTCCAACAACTACCTCTCTGTTCTATAGATACACAGTGCTTGGTAAATACTGTACTTAGCATCCCTAATTTGAGGATGGTTAACAATGCAACCATCCTCAAAGTCCTCTCAGGTGATTTTGTGAATCAGAGAGAAAGCAGGAGAGTTTTCTGAGGCAGAAGCTCAGAGATGCCTCTGAATCCTTTAGCTGCCTGGGGCTATTTGTTTCATCTTAGTCTGCACAAAAAGCTGCCATTTGTGCAAATGTGCATACCAAGTATTTCAAGTAAAATTTGAGATAACAATAGGGCTTCCTCTTAAAATAAAAAACATGAACTTATAGTTCAGCATCAAACTCTCACTGGATGTTATTAAATGTATCTGAAGAGAATGCGCAATAGAGACATTTTCCAAAAGCTAGTGGGGACATTGTATAGAGGTTTTTCTATGATACCTATGAGATTAAAACAATAAAGACATAACTCTGAAAAGATTAGCTAGCCACAGTCCAGTTAGAATTTGTCCAATGTGTGTTTAAGTGTAATCACTTTGATGACCTATTGGTTTAACTTCTCCAGGGCGAAAATACTCAAGCAATGTTGACTCTGCCTTCTCCTTAATGCTGACAATCACCCTGGAGCAAGGACAAACTTCAGCAAGTATCATTGAAAAAAAAAGAAGGAAAAGAAAAGAAAAGAAAAGAAAAAAGAACCTCTTCATAGTGCCAATGAGTATGGGAAAATAGGAGAGGGGAACATGAAATTCTGGGGAAATGAGGTGCTTAATGGGTATTGCTGGTTAGAAGGTGATGTTTATGCCATCCAATTGAGCCATTTGGGGGGTGCCTACAAGGTGTGCCCTAAGACTCAGTGATAATTGCAGGGCGGCTAGAGGCCAGAACCTCAACCTCAAGTAAGAGCCAAAATTATATAGCTAAGCACCTATTAATCAAGATTAACCTCCAAGGATGCTAACTCTGGAATCTTCTTCACAAATAAGCATCTTCATGTACACTTTTAAAAGAAAACAAAACACTCATTTTCTCAGATGGCGTCATCTGGCCTGGTATCTCCGGAAAGGATGTTTTAGCCCAATCATGAAAATAAACCAGTCAATGCTCTGAAAGAAGTTAGAGTAGGTCCACTAAGACTCCAAAGCCTGCCCTGAGAGCCTGTTTCTGCAGCCCGCCTTTCCTTTCAGTGAGTTTCATTTTTCCAGCAAAACTATGTTTATGGTCAAATTAGAAACTGTGTCCATAGGCAAATCAAGACTAGAGGTCATCTGATACATATTTAGAAAAAAGAGGTGGGTTTTATCCTTCAATTATTTCCACAAAAGGAAAAAAAAAAAAAAAAAAACAGTTAGGCTCTACTAGACTTAGGAATAACTTTTGTTTATATTCCTCAAAATGTACTTTTGTCCAAATCCATTTTCTCCTTTTCTGACTTGCAGAGGGGTGAAGTCTGGCCCAATTAACTGGCCTGAAAACAGAGAATGAGGCAGAACCCTTCTAAGGCAAAGCTTGGGAGACTGTAGAAATTCTGAGATTCCAAATACCAAGAACAAGTATGGAGGAACACAAAATCCAGAGGATGGGTCCACATCACTAGCAAACACCTAGAATATTTTCTTTGGTTTATAGCTTGTAAGTTTGGCCTATCAGGTTGCGCTCAGTGTATGGGAGTCCAGGCAACAAAGTCCAGGAGTCCTTGCTCCTTTTTAGAGCTTTTTAAATTCCAATGAAAATTTGAAATTTTAATTTTAGTTTTTCTATGTCTTGGAAGCTGAGTTACTAATAAGAAATACATGTTTAGATAAGTAGGATGTCTTAAAAATAAAAATTCCCCTAACATAAAAATAGTAGACCTTTGGAAGCAGTTAAAGTCTATGTGTCAACATTTTGGGAAAACTCTCTCAGCTTCAGGCTGCCCATATATATAGAAACTACGAGAGTTGAATAGCATAAAAAGGAAACACAGTGAATCAATCTGCAAATTTGGAAGCTGGATAGTTCAGGAGAATCTACTCTTTGTTACAAAATGTTTAGACCACTGCATTTTTTGAAGAAAAAAAAAACCTCACAGATGATGATAAAGACAAAAGTCTTACTTACAGAATGTAAGCATACAATATAAAATATCCTCTCTAAATTACAGTGGGATGTGTGTAAGTACAAAAATACATAGTAATCTGCTTGATCAGAGTTACTCTACCCAAACGTTTTCTGGTTTCACTTACATAAAACACATTTTATGGACACCTGACTTTTATTTTAATCTTTCATCCAAAGTAAAGATGGATTTTTACTGAGCTCCATGTCTTAAAATTATAACTCTTCATTTTGATCAGACTTTGTAGTATACATAAATTAGCAAACATACAAGGTATCTTGCTGTTAAAAACAAGTTGTTTTAATGAAAACATAACCTGAAAATCAAGCAGTATTTTTTGGAGGGAAAAGACATTGGTTGAAACAGCAGCGTCTTATTGACATTAAAAACAGTTGACATAACTCTGCAAGGATGCTGAAATTTAACTTTTGTACATTTTTATTATACCCAGAGTATCAAAGATAACAGAATTTATTCATAGAATGGCAGTCATTGAATTTAGTTTTCTGGTACAATTTTCTTCCCATATAAACTCATAAAAAACGTGATGGGTGAACCATTAGGAATGCTTAAAGCAGCCCCTGATGTATGCCCGCACAGAAAGAACAGATAGATTGCAAAATGTTTATGCCTTTTACATTTTTTACAGTATTAATAAGGAAACACTGTGATTACCAATCAGAAAGACTCCAGAGTGCTGCTTGTAAAGTGCACCATTATAAAGATTTATATCTGTATCTGGGGAGTAATATGGAGCATTGATATTTTAAGGAGTTCAGTTCAGAAATCTCTTTATTCAATGAAAGCCAAGAAGAGTGAAATATCTTTTTCCCTGTAGCGGAAGTTATGTGTGTTGGGGTTGGTTTATGATCCATATGGTAGGAAGAAATAGACTTGGTCCCCCAAATATTCACTAAATGCTCAACGATGGATTACAAGGTAACAACTTTTCAGCAAAACTGCCTATCACTATCAGAGGTGACATGGGTGTGAGATGATCAGTTCAGTGCCAAGTCCTACATTGGTTATCTTGATTTAGACCCTACTCCAGTGGGGTATGTTAGCCCCACCTGGAGACCCCTATTCCTGCCAGTGCAAATCTATCTTTCACTCTCTGAGACTGTTTTCAGCCATCTAGAAATGTCTAACCTATTCTTAGGAGAAAAGGCCTTATATTATTCCAAGGTGCTTCTACCATCACCTAATAGTTGGTATTTCAAGAGTAAATGCCTACAGAGGGCACATTTTTTCATTTATAATTGTAGCCTATATTCATGTTGAAGTTTCCCAAGCAAGACCTACACATAGTTTTATAATCAGTTCTACTACCTCTCCATCCAATATGAAAGCTCAACATAGCAGTGTTAAGCCACCTTCAACAACAACCTGCCTAAAATAATCTATTTCAGTCAAATATCAATGGTTAAAAATCAGGAGTCTGAAAGTAGTGAGGCCAGGGCATGTGAAAAAAATCAAGGAAAGCATTTGATTTTGCTCAGATTTTTTTTCTTTTTTTTTTTTAAAGACATGGTCTCACTCTGTCACCCAAGCTGAACCAAAGTGCAGTAGCATAATCATAGCTCACTGCAACTTCGAACTCCTGGGCTCAAGTGATCCTCCTACCACCATGCCCATTTAATTTTATTTATTTATTTTTAGAGATGGGGTCTCTCTGTGTTTCCTAGTTTGGTCTACAACTCCTGGAATCAAGCGATCTTCCCACCTCAGCTTTCCAAAGTGCTGGGGGTTTTATGGTACTTGGGCAAGAGCCGTCACACCCAACCAGCTCCACCATTCCTAACATTCAACTTTCTTCTTGAGCATGGAAAACATGATATATGCTCAAGTAGGTAGAAAAGAGACCAGAGAAGAGCAAAGACTCTCTGCTCCAGGCATTTTCTTTTTTGATGGGATGGGAAGGTCCTATGATCATCCATAATTTCAAGGAAACCAGGGTTTGCTTGTGTTTCTTAAGTGAACACAATGATCCATCAAATACAATCAGGATTGTACTAGAAAGAAGAGTAGACTAGACATTAGGTGAGAAACTAGTAGCATCAGCCACAAGCTCCTTTTTAAAAAAACTTCAGAAAGAGATTTGTTCTAACATTAAAACTGTTCTGTCCATTACAGTAGCCATATGTAGCTATTTCAGTTAATTAAAATTAAATTTAAGATTTAGTTCCTCATTCACACTAACCATATTCAGAAGCTCAACAGCCACATGTGGCTAGTGGCTACCATACTGGAATGTACTGGTCCAGAGCATTCCTTCCAGGCAATGAATCTCATGTCTTTTAAATCTGTTTTAGTTCAAGGACATTGTTTTTGTCTTTGTCTTCAATGTGAAAAAAATAGCAAGTCACCATTCTTTATATAAAAGTACTTTAAAATCACTGCATCTCTGCTAGACACACCCCTTGTTTTAGTTCAGATTCTTCCAAAAGCTGAAGCTAAGAAAGACTTGAGTGCAGGTAGTTTATATGGGAGGGGCCTCATCATTACCACGAAACCCCCCAAAAAACAAATAAATAGAACATAGGACTAAAGGAATGGAAACTGTGAGACTTGGAAAAGAAAATTTCTATAGAAGTATATTATTGAGGCCACTGCTGGAGACAGGAGGGCTCGAGTCCTCCTGGACCTCTGAGAAACATAAAAAACCGCCTCCTAGAATCATCTGTTCAAAGTACAGAAGGCTGGAGCATGTGTGCACTAGCTCCTGTACCTCGCTAGTTTAGGGCTGCCCCTAGGGTGTTAACTCCCCTCCCCTTCCTCTGTGTCTATGCACAGGCTGAATGAGCCCGCATAGCTTTGAAGAAATCTGTCAGGCTCAAAAGTGGGCGGATGCCTGCATGGAGCTAAAGGTCAGGGTGCACAGCTGGCTGGTATCAGCAATGGCAAACTGAGGTCTTTTGCTACATCCCTCTATCCTCTCCATCAATGACTAACATTTAAGCTTATTTCTCTCTGTAGAGGATTTTGGTCCTACTCACTTGCAGTCAGCTGAGGAGCTGATGAGTTCACCCACAGACATGCAGTCATTGTTAGCTATTGTCACTCTTTGTACCATTCTCTTCCTCCACCATAAACAGGATTGAGAGCTTACATACATCATTCAACAGTTTCAATAATAAGAAAGAAGCCACTGAATTGGTATCCCATACAAAATATATTTTATCAATATGTTTGGGGAATTAGATGGAGTTTTCCTATAGGAAACAATGAGTGCTTCTCAGATTCACACATTTGCCCTGATGCTGCTTCAGAGCTGAGAGCCAGATCTAGGCTATGATAGGAAGGATTCCAGGTATGGGTCCTGTTCAAAAATGCATTTCCCACCCCACCCCCAGCCATCCACCTGTCTCAGCTCTGAAGTCCACCATTAGACAGCTACACTCTGGTGCCAAGGCTTTGCATCCCCAGAGCTTCTGTTAAAACCAAGCATTGCTAGAGAAGAAGGTGTACACTGAGCCCATGTGTGTCACCACTGGTGGAACTGGTCTGATGCATGGCTTTATAATATAACAGTTGGGAGAGGGAACTGAAGAACTAAGTTTGTGGTGAGGAACATGACCATGAACCCTGGCAGAAAGGAGCAGATATCAGAGAGATGCCTGAGAAACAAAGCTTCCTGCCCCGTACACCCACACCTCCCTACCTCTGCCAAGAGAGGGAGCGCTGATAGAAAACACAAAAGGCGAAGTTTCATTATTTTGCTTTGAACCAAGAATGGTTCATTAAAAATTGAATGAGCATCTACTAAGCGTACACAGTGATCACCACAACAGACACGACCCAGCCCTCGAGCAGCCTACAGTTCTAATGAGAACACATTCTGAAATCAAGTAAATAAATAAGCACAAAGCCTAACGAGTGGCACAAGAGGAATAACAGGTCCTGTGTGACCTGCTTTCGGAGGAAATGAAAGGCAGAATGAGGGGAATAAAGAACATCCCAGAGAAGAAGGAGTTTATCTGAAGAGCACGTGGATCTAAGAGACTGATGTCAGTGATATAATGGGCTGAATAGGTTTGGGAAGAAAGACAGAGGTGAGGACATAGGCCCTCACTACACATCCATCTCTCTTCTCTCACAATCCCAGAACACAATGCCACATTCCCAAGCTCTTCATTTGTACTTGTATAATTCTCATGCATCCTCTCTTCTTAATGATAATAACAATAACTAATGTGTGACTCATATCCTGTGTGACTCATGGAGGGCTTTTACACAAGCATTTATTTATTTACTATCATTATCTTATTAAATATAAAAAAATATTATTTAAGAACAATTCTAAAACTTTGAGTGGATTATCTCGGTTAATTCTCAACACAACACTTCACAGCTAGAATCATTTTACACGTGAGAAAAGCCAGAAGTAGATGGCTTGCCCCCAGTGTTGCACAGCTAATAACCTAGGTGCATCTGATTCTGAAATTCATGCTCTAGATCACGGATTGACAAACTACAGCCCCTGGGCCAAATACTGCCAGCCACCTGTTTCTGTAAATAAAGTTTTTTGGAATAGATCCACACCCATTCATTTCTGTATTGCCTGCAGCTACTTTCCTATTACTATAAAAGAGTTGAGGACTGTAGCTGCAGCAGAGACCTTATGGCCCACAAAGCCTAAATATTTATTACGCAGACACTTACAGAACAAATTCTCTAGTCCCTGCTCTAGACAGGACAGGGTCTTTCTCTATGCTGAAATTATTGGAATTATTTAAAGGTATATCCCCTGAAGTTACACGTGTCTATGTTTACCTGTGTATTTTTTTCCTGAGGGAAGAGTCTGTGGCTTTCATTAAATCCTCAAAAAACTTATGACTTGAAAAAATTAGGAGCTCAAATAGAACCAAAAATGTTTTAGAAGAGTGATCTTCAAAGTGTGTGTGGTCCCCACACAAGCAGCAGAGACATCACAAGAACTAGTTAGAAATGCAAATTTTTACTAAATTGGAAATACCAGGGGTGAAGCTCAGTGTTTATAAATCTGTGTTTATCAAGCCCCCCAAGAGGTTCTGAAGCTCACTCAAGTTTAAGAGCCGCTGGACTATCTAGCCTTAAAAAAGGCAAAACTCACAAAACCAAAGTCAAACCGTTGTATGCTAACACATCAGAACTCTTTGGATTGACCAAAATTTAATTCCTTTTATGAAGATAGAAGAAGAAAAACTGGCTTAGACAATTGAAGTTGTCATCTGATACATCACCAAAAGACTGTGGCCTTTAAAACTGAACATCTAAGTTCATATGAAATTTGAAATTAAAGGGCATTTCACATTTGGCTTCCTTGCCTTTCACCATCACATCAGACTCTCATTTAAGCTGTTCAGACTGATTGTTAATGGCCAACAAGGGTAAACCCCTCTGCAGACGCCACACTGTGGAAAACATACTAGAGACCACCATCTGGCCCATTCTTTTTTAGTGACACAAGTGACAAAATGGTCAAACATAAAAATTCACTGCCTCAGAACTAGAATTTCCCTCCAACAAACTAGCTATTGCGCTTCTGCCTTCCCCTGCCTCTGTCTACAAACACAGTTCTTCGGTCCAGACATTGGCTGATCCTCCCACCCAGATACTCAGACCATTTCTCACTCTTTCCTTCCTATCATTTATTTGCTCATTTCAGAGCCATTTCTTTCTGCCTCCGAAAGGCATCTACTTTAGAGATGAAAGTGAAGCTCTTGTTTTGTGGTGGTGATGGTGGTGGTGGATTTTTAGATCATAGTTTTAAACAAAAACATGATTATTTGGGAGATTCTCCAGTTTCAAATTCTACTATCTGATAAGAGTGGCTTTCTATTCTATGCATTCAGGCCATTTGGAAGAAGCCTTGCCTTTGGTTTGGATGAACTCACCCAGAGAGATACGTACCTACAGATGAATGCAAAGTTAATCAGCTGCTCCATTCAACCATAACTTCAAAGCATTGTCTTTTAGCTCAGAGCCCCATGCAGGGTTTTTCATTGTCTACACCACTCCTGCAGCGATTCCAGAAGTTTCACATAAACCTATCCTACACCTGCATAATTTAATAATTATTATATCAATATTTAATTACCCTCCACCTGCATAATTTAAATCAATTTTTTTTGCTTGTTTTCTCCATTTGGAGCTTAGGGTGTATAAAGCAGGTGTGCTGATGTTGAATGTGGCATTTTCTGGAAGATTCCCTCTATAGCATTAACGAGACCTTGCTGCCTGGAAGCAGAAAAAAAGCATTGTGCATGGGTAATTAGTGCAGGTAACCCTGGTCTGGTAAGGACCCCTTCAGTAGTTAAGCAGGATTTGGTCTCTACTCACCCAGAACCAGCTGAAGAAAAGAGACTGTTCTAACTAATTACTTTCATTCTTCAATAGTTTCCTACATTTTATGTTTGCTCACTCCTTCAGCACTGTTTTCTTCAGAAATCCACTAAAATCAGCATTCCTGAGGAAACTCCACTGCAAACAAATTTTGCTTTAATGGAAAAATAATAATAGGAAAAATATAAAATAATGCTAGCCACTCTTCAAAATACCTCACATAGATTAACTCAGGTTATCCTCAGAACAATCCTATGAGAATTCGAGTGTCACCTCTATTTTAAAGGTGAAAAAGCAAAGTTTAGAAAGGTTAGGTCACTTGCCCAAGGTCATACAACTAGTAAATAGTGGAAGTGAGATTTGAACCCGAGCAGTCTCATGAGTCCAGATTTCATGTTCTTAAAAACTATGCTCTGTGGCCTCTGAAAAAACTCTTCTTTCTTCCCTAAAAAACATTTTCTTTGGAGGTAAGTAATATTTTCCTCCTGAATGTGAGAATGAGCTCTCCACTGGGGTTCCATGTACCACCTGCCACAGGAAATGAAGTGATGGGTAAACATGGCATATCTTGGTCCATTCTCCAGGTGGTGGGGCCTAAGGGAGCTACAGACAATCTGGTGCCCATCAAATCCCCATTGAATAATCCCTCCCAATCAATTTAGAGCCACTGATCAAACCTCGGGGAGTTTACCAGTTACCACCTGGCCCCATATTACATCTATGCACAGTCAGTGTCCACACATTTATTCTTCTTCTGTTAGAAACCTTTCTTCTAGACAAGCTTAAACCCACAGAGTGCAGGCCCCAATTGTGATATGATTTGAAGTAGACCCCCAAACGCTCCACCCTGATAAATCCACAGTCCTCAGAATGTCATGATTCAAGACCTCAGAAGCTTTACCCATTCTGGGGAGTATTCCTTGCAGGAACCTTGGTCCATTATTCACTGATATCAATAGTTTATTTATAGACACAGGCTTTAGAAGTTGGAGAGTAGAGAGAGGACCATGAGAGAGGAGGCAGGAACCAGAGAGGGGGGGGAGGTAGATGATACTCATCCTGTACTGGCCAGGGTCCTTGTGCATATTCCTCAAGCAGGAATAGTTCTACATTTCTTGGGGTCACCAATTCCAGAGAAGAACATCTATGTGTATAACAAGATGTACAGCAAAAAAAAAAAAAAGAAAAAGGTCCTTTCTTTTATGAAAGTTAGAATCATGTGATGACACAAGATGAACCTGGGACAGTATGTGATCTGAAATAAGCCAGGCACAGAAAGACAAATACAGAATGATCTCACCCACACTGGGAACCTAAAAAAGCCAATCTCATGAAAAGAGAGAGCACAATGATGGTCACCAGAAGGTTGGGTTGAAGGGAGGTGGTGATGGGGAGAAGTTGGTCAAAGGATATGCAATTGCAGTTAGATGGGAGAAATTTGTTTAAATGTACAGAAAAGGCAAATATATAGAGACAAAAGGTGGATGAGTGATTAACTGGAATTAGGGTTAAGGGTGAAGAGGACAGGTTGGGGTGAGATGGGGTAGGGTAGGGGAGAAATGGGGAACAACTAGCAATGGTTATTGAGTTTCTTTTCTGAGTGATGAAAGTGTTCAAAAGATGATTGTGGTGGGTATAGACTCAGAACTCTATAGGTCCAAGCTCTGTCCACTCACCCAAGTGAATAGTCTTCCATGACCACCCCTTAGGACTAAGGGTGCATACATCAGTGAAATAGTTCATCTTTGAGAAAATAAACCCAGGAAAAGGCCCACCAGGTCCTGGATATGGATGTGGACCACTCAGGTGTATCTGTGCAGTAAAATCTGAAGTCTAAGATTACCCTAAGGGGAGTCTAAAAGTGGGTTGTTGAATTGTGGGCAGGCACTACTGTCTTGGCCCTGCAGACTCTGCCATACAAGGGGGGCACAGCCCAAGGAGGCCCAGAGAGTGGATCTCTGCAGCAGTGCTACTCAGAGTATAGTCCCCAGACCAGCTGTGTCATCATCACATGGGAGATTGTTAGATATGCAGACTCTCAGGCCCCACAAAAGGCCACCTGAGTCAGAAACCCAGGAGGCGGAGCCCAGGAATCAGACTTTTAACAAGGCCTTCTGAATTCTGATGCATGGGAAAGTCTGAGCTTCACTGCTCTGATTAAGTGTGTGGCCCAGCATCAGCAGCACCCCACCCCACCCCCTTTGTCCAGGTCTAAGGACAATACAGCTTATACGTATTTTTGTCTACCTTTCCTTTGGGCTCAGGTCCCAAGTTCCACATACTGTACATCTATCCCCATTATCTTCAGCCTGCTGTGTGTTATCTGAGGTCCATACCACTTATCACTTTGAACTCCTACCTCCACCTCCAGCTGTTCTCCTCATGCTCACCCTAAAGCACTATGCATCTTATCTCTATTGTTGGATGTTCTAGTGATCAGGGTAATTTTGCTTCCTCTTTTAAATTACAAAGAAATGCCTTCTTCATCTTTGGGTGCCTATCCCAAGATCTTGCAGAGACCACTGACTCCATAACACATTTTGACTGGAATTATAGAAAGAAGAGAGAAAGAGATCTTCGAAGGAAAAAGGGAAAGTAAGCTAAGCAAAAAGCAAAGAACTTCCCTTTCATTCCAGAATTCTGTTTTCCCTCACCTCTATCCCTGCTATGCCAAAAAGATGGGATTCTATTTGGGCTGTGCTGTGTTTAAGCCATGTGCCTTTACCAAGTTACCAGACCTCCCTGAACTTGTTTTCCCTCTTTGTAAAACATAAGATGTTGTAAGTCTAAACTTAGATGGTGTTTATGAAAGCATTGGTTACATAATAAGTGCTCAAAGAAGTCTAGTTTTGTTCCTTAAGGCCAAGAATTGCAATTGTGTGGTGAGGACAAAGAGCAGGCAAGAACATAGTTTGGCAGTGTAGTAGCACAGATCCATTTAGGGAAAGGAGTGGTTTCTTGGAGCACAAAATCTGTAGACGTTATATTGTCAGTGGGAGCCAGGTCCAGGAGTAGTTTCCTTAAAGTTTATACAATGGGGGAGGATGCTCATTAAGGAAAAAAAAAAAAAAATCTTCCTTTTGCAAATTTTACAAAAAAGAGAATAACCATGAAAACCCATTGATAGAACCCTCCCAGGACTTGGAAGAGGCCTATGCAAGTGAGAATCCCTGAAATTCAGCTTCATCAGCTTCAGGATAAATCTCCCTTTGCCCAGGTATCAAGGCAAAGTTAGGAGACCTGAAGCAGCTAAATAAATATACCTGATAACTAGGATTGGACACCAATGAACAGAATTCAAGGTGGCCCCATATTCTTTCTATTTTCTCTTTGGTCTTGTATAAATGGAGCTTTCCCTTATCTTTGTTCTAGGAAAGTCTCCCAGCTTGAATGAATCCTTTACCCTTCACCTGTCTCCATGCAGATCACATCATTGCTCTCACTCACTCACTATCACCTTCCTAAATCTCCAGGGCAGCAGCCTTCCCGATTGGCCACTTGAGTGCCTGCTCAAACTTGTTCCAATGCCTGTGGATAGGGAAGTGGACAGAAACCAAGACTCCCATGGTGTGCTCCCTGATCAGCCAAGGACTCATTTAGCCCCCTCAGGGAAATCACAGAGGCTTGTGGGTCTTAATTTCTCACTTTCTAAAATGGGGTGGCTTTCTAGGCACCTCCTTTACACACCCAGCCCTAAAGTCCAAAGAGCTGAGAGAAGAAGAGAGATGAACAAGGTCATACTTTGGATAGACTTGACCCTCATAAGTGGAAGTTCACTGTTAAATTACAAGAAAAATGTAATCTTGAGGCTGAGTTCACTTCTTTTTTAATAAAATATTCTGGGTACAAAGGAAGCTGAAGCTATCTGTGCAGCTCTGAGCACTCATGGCATGAGAAATGTTTATCTAAGGAGAACACGCAGAAGTGTGGTTAGAACACGGAAAGGAATAAAAGGAAAGTGAGATCATTATCAAGTTCACTGACACTTCAAGGGGGAAAAAAGGAAAAGAGAGAGAGAGGAGGCAATCTTAATAAGATAAAACAGAGGAACACAGGGGCAAAAGCTTCAACTTAGACAACATTTTTAGAAACAGGCCCCTCTGCCCCAGCCTTGTCCCTTTTTTCTATTAATTCTGATAGCCCCAAAATTCACAGCTTAAAGACATTGAGCCCCAGGGTCCCTACTTATAAGAGACACCAAAGCCAACTTCCAGCAGAGATGATATTGAAGCCCGGTATCTGAACCGTCACTTACCCCAGAGAGCTTTTTCCACTACACTACCCTGGCTATACATAAATAATACAAATCAGTCGGAGAGAAAAGTCTACTGATATGCTAGGTTACTAATATCAAGTCTATGTAGTGCTGGTATTATTCAAATTTTTGAGAGCAAGAACTTTCAGTTCTGCTTTCAATAAAATTTATTTGTAATTAACAACATTCTTCACACAATCTATTAGTAATTCACTCAGCTATAGAATTATATGCTATAGGGTAACATATCTTCTCCCTCTAGGAGTTTATAGTCTAAGTTGAGAAAACAGAAGCTGTACATATCAAAAGTAGATGAGTAATACAGACAAAGTTAAGATTCAATGATGAAGGGTCCAGGGAAACGCTGAAGAGTTTGGAGGAGAGCCATCATGAAGGCTGGAGGAAGCGAGGCTTAAGCTAGTGTCGAACAATTAGTGAATCCAAAAGGGCAAATGAGATGCGTGTCTAACTTAAAGGACTATATTTGCAGAGACTTGGAAGTAGGAATTATAGGGTTTTATCATATAGGAAGTATATGAGTTTGCAAAAAACAAACAAAAAAAAAAAAAACCCAGGATGCAAGGATGGAAAGAGTTTGAGGCCAGATTGGGGAAGGCAAAGCTACATTTGAGCAAAGGGAAACCCTAGCGGCAAAAGGAATCCTTGAAATGTTGATAAGGGCTTGATGCAAATGTTGAAATTAATTTGGTTGTGGTGTGCAATAAGGATTTTAAGGGTAAAAGACCAGAGGAAGGGGGATTAGTTAGGTATGGCATGATAGTGACGAGGTTAAACGTGTTCCCGTAACCTCTCATTTGTATCATTCATTTAAGCAGAAATTTTCTTAATAGATATGGAAGACGGAAACTTCAACTACATCCCAAAAACAAAAATAGTAGCACCCTCATCTGTCAGTAGTTATACTCATTGAAAAGTTGAGTAATGTACACTTGGGAATGCCTGTCCCCTCCAAAATCCCCTTGGTTAGTATTTGTGTTTAAGGAAGAAGCTTTCATGGTCACAATAGTAATGGAAAATGGCGGTGGGGGAGGGAGAGTCAGAATTAGTACCATTCGGAGTCTGACCCCATCCTCCAGCCCCCAAACTCCCTTGACACTAACCGCTGCCTCCAAGCAGAGCCAAGAGGAAATCCACAGCCACAAGTGGCTGTTTGTTTGAGCCTAGATGGCAGCTCACCACGGCCAGCCTTCGTCCTTGCACAACCACAACTGTCAGTTGACAAGAGGAGGAAGGACACCTGGGGGCTTCAACTTGAAAATAAGATCTGCGAACCCTTGCAAAAAACCACCTCCTGTGTGAGCTGCGTCTTAATACATGTTTATTATTCTTGCTCTGGACCTCTGCAGCTAGTGAAGTGAATACATGAGCAGCACATGTAGTAACGAAATGTGCTTTATTTTTGCTTTATTACTTTTGTGCGTTTGTGTGTGTGCACACACAAGGATATGGTCCCTAAGTCTTACATAGAAAGATGAAAGGAAATGCTGATTAGTTCCTGTATTAGGGAGAAAATAGCACTAAAACTTGGTATAGTTTTTGAACAATCCAAGACAATGTTGGTCTTTTCACCCACCATACTTTTTGCTTATGCAAGTGCCCTCCTCTGTAAGCATTCTCCTTCTCTCCATCTATTGAAATCTTCTTCATCTTTAAAAGTCCTCTTCTGTCCACCTCTTCCTCCAAACCTTCCACAGAGCATGCCAGCCACTTGGCACGCTTCCATAATATTGCTAAACAAACCTGCATAATCTTACTAAGTTCCTACTATACGCCCAATACTTTGCCAGGAAGTAGGAAAAACAGGCTTCTTCCCTCAAGGAATTCCTAAGGCTGCCCCCAGTATGGGGTAGCCTCATGCAGCTCAGTTTGTATCATATGACCTCACCATCCTCCAGATGTAGCTGATTGACCAGCAAAGGTCAATAAAGCTGAGGACAGCCAAGCAGCAGGCTGGTCAGCAGCCTGTGATGTGGCTGAGCCTACAGCAATCTGCCCACACAGGGTAGAGCCAATAGCAGATGCATATTCTCAGAAACATGGCAGCGATCACAAGAGTAAAAGATGAAAGGGGGTGAGGTAGGAGAAGGCAGGACAACTGTGATGGGTGAGCCTTGACAGACATGTGGGAAGAGGCAGAGTCACCTTGGTGGTGGGTCACTCAGAAGAGACCCAGGAGGTCCTGCCCAGGAGCCCAGGGTCAGTTCTTCCTCTTTTGGACCTCGATGACACACTGTGAGTGTGTCTCTATTCCTACAGTGACACATCTGAGTCAGAGAGGCGTGAGGAGGACTTTGAAGTATTGTGTTTTCATATGCATCTTTGAGATGTGTAGGCTTTTGATTACTCTCTGACCTGAAATAGCAAAAACCTAGAAAAATACATAAAACAACAACTTTTATTTATTTTGAGACAGAGTCTCACTCTGTCATTCTCGGTAAAGTACTGAGGCATCACAGTTTACAGCAACCTCCAGCTCTTCGGCTTAGGCGATTCTCTTGTCTCAGCCTCCTGAGTAAAACAACAACTTTTGAGACATTAGACATCACAAAGGACAGTGATCCCTGAGAGACAGAAATAAAATGAGATGAGGCCTATAATCACCCCAGTTTACTGCCGGAACAAAGTTTCTAGGCCCTGGTATATGAGGGTACTCCAGGCAGAGCCCAGTGGCCTCCTTGAGTTGAGGAGAAATAGAATCGAGAGTCCACTAAAGCCTAAGGAGTAAGAATTCACAGGGCAGACTATCTGTGTGGGGAGCTCTGAATAGATAGAATCCCCCTAACGCATTCAGTTGAGACCTAACCAGTGCATGTGGACATGGATTCAAGGAAATAGTGTCCAGGGCTTCCATAGCACAGAAAAATCAGCCCTATGTGAAACACAGCTCTAGTTTACCTACAAACGTCTAAAAGCCAGATTCAGGATAAAACTGGCTCCAAGTAACTTCACATATCAGAAAAAAGTTCAAAAATATTGACATAAAAATATCCACCAGCTTGGTGTGGTGGCTTGTACCTGTAACCTCAGCTATAGGAGGCTAAGGTGGGAGAATCACTTGAGGCTGGGAGTTGGAGAATAACCTGGACAACATTGCAAGACCCCATTTACAAAAAACGAAATTTGAAAATTAGCCAGGTATGGTGGCATATGCCTGTATTCCCAGCTACTCAGGAGGCTGGAGCAGGAAGATCAGTTGAGCCTAGGAATCTGAGGTTACACTAAGCTATAATTATGCTACTGCACTCCAGCCTGGGTGACAAAGTGAAGCCCTGTCTCTTAAAAAAAAAATTCACCACCCAGCAAGGTAATATTCACAATGTTTGGCATCAACTTGAAAATTACCAGGTATACAAAGAAGCAAGAAAATATAACCCATCTGGGCCAATTAAAACTCACCCAGAAATGACACAGCTGATAGAATTAATAGATATGAATATTAGAACAGATAGTATAACTATATTACTTATGTTGAAGAAACTAGAGGAAAGATTGAACATGTTAAGCGAGACACAGATTCCTTTTTAATTCAAACTTCTAGCAATGAAGCTAAATAAACTGAGGTATAAGGTCTGCACTAAGAATCTTCATCTTTGTGTGTCCTTTCCAAAGAAATGAAAGCTATCTGGTATTCCTCTTTTTCACCCCTCTATTCCTGAAGAGAGAATTATAGGGCTGCTATTTGGCACTGTTCAGCCATTCCAACCCTTCTGGTTTCCTCCTGGGAGCTCTGGACAGTATGAAGCAAGACCAGCTGCCACACAGGGGCAGCACTTGTCTTCCTGTAAGGCAACTGGTGCCAGGCAATGCAAGGGATAGGAGGCCAGGACACATTTGTTCTGGTCCCCTCAGCCTCCCACCTCCTCTGTGACTTTAGGCAATATAGTTAACATCTCTGAACTCCAGTTTCCTAATCTGTAAAATAAAGGTGATAATGATGATAATAAAACTCGCTTTGATTGCCATAACATGCATCTGAAAGTTCTTTGTACAGTCCAAACATTTTTAGTTATTTTTGCATACCACAAGAGCCAGGAGATATGCACCAGCATCTGTGGGCATGTCGCATTTCCTCTTCCTCAATTCCCAGCCCCACCCCCAGACATCACTCTTCATCTTCTTATATAGACATGCCTCTGACATTCTTTGGGACTTCTCAGTTAATAAAATAAGACAAGAGCAAATAAGGCATTATTTAAACAACTAAGAATCGGAGAAACAGACCTTCTGGGGGCAAGACATGATTGCAAGAGGGACTTTACCTAACAAATGCAATCAGTGTAAACTGGCTTGTTGTACCCTAAATGAATCCCCAACAATAAAAAAAATAATAATAATAAAATAAAATAATAAAATAAATAAAAATAAAAAAGCTTGTTCTTGTAGTTTTCTATTTTATGTAACAATCATTCCAAACTAAATGGTATAAAATAGGATCCATTCTCTTATGCTCCCTGATTCTGTGGGTTGGCATTGGACTATGCTCAGTGGCGATGGCTTGTCACTGCTCCACCATGTCTGGAGCCCCAGCTGGGAAGCCTTGAACTTCTGTGGCTGGAATCATCTCAGGGCTTCTTCTCTCATGTATCTGCACCAGCACTGGGATGACCTGAAAGCTGCACTCAGCTGGGACTATCATCCAGGCACTTACACAAGGCCTTCTGTGGGCTTGGGCTTCTCACAGCAGGACAACTGGGCTCCAAGAAGGATTATTCAGAGAGAATGTCAGAGAGGGAGGGTTGTAAGAACCAGGTGAAAGGCATGGCTATTCTTCTTTAGCCATGACAGTCTGTTGTGAGCTGAAGCAGTTTCAGCTTACACAGATTCAAGAGGAGGACCCTGAATCACTTCTGATGGGAGAAGTAGCAAAGTATTTGGGGCCGTGTTTTTAAATGCCACACTTGCTGTCTAAATTCTGCACAGCAAAAGTAACATTAAGCCTTGTTCAATCTCCAGAATAAACAATGGTCAATGACATCCTCTTTTCCTAAATTAGTCTAACCCCAAAACACCTTATCTTCAATAGCTCACCCTCTGATTTACTTGGGTCATCACTTCCATTCATCACTTTGCCTCATCACTGAGGACTACAAATGCGGTGTAGTGGCAACCATGGAAATTAGGTCTGGCTTGTCAGAAGCAGAGCATTCAAACTCTCCCGCAAAATTATTAACAGGGTGGAATCAGTTTACAGAGTTGCCCTCTGGGCTTAATTCAAATGATGTTTGGCCATCAAAAAGAGAACTTCTTTTCCTGGAGCAAAATGATAATCTCAGAAGAAGGTAATCAATAATGTGTTTATATTAGAATCGCTAGTCTGAAAGGGACAGTGTCTCTTAAGTCACAGTTTATATAAGTGTGCACTTCCTGGAAGTGCTAAGTTTGTTGCTTTTTAGGTTTTATGGAAAAATGGCAAGCCTCATCTGAATTAGAAGGACTCTGGCTTAATGTTTATTGTGAGATAGGGTGGGATATAGGATACATGCCTATCCCAAAAAGTTGGCACAGGAGCTTGGGACAAACTCTGCCCTCAGGAACATGCCAAAGTCACCCCTAAAAGTTAAGCTCAAGCAAACAGACAGAGCTGACATAAACTGAAGGGACAGTAGTGAAAAGCCCTGCTTCTCTGTTTCATATAAATAAAAATAATAGCCCTTAATTCAGAGAGAAAAGCAAAATCACCAAAAGTCACAGCCCTTGTGGAAAAAAAGAGAAGATGCCAGGCTCCTGTGTGGTGAAGTAGCAAAGAAGAATTCATGTCACCTTCCAATTTTTGTTCACACATAATGCGACCATGAAAACCAGGGACAGAGAAAGACTAACAGAATGTAGTGGCTGGAAATGAGGGCACTGGAACAAATTCCATCTGGATTTGAATCCTAAACGCTACTTACTAGCTATGTGACTTTGGGCAATTATTTTGTCTTTCCTAAGATTTAGTGTCCTCATCTATAAAATGGAAAAAATAATGTGAGATCTCTCATAGGGTATTGAGACAATGTAGATGTATCTAAAAAATAGCATAATTCATTGAAAATGCCCCTGGAAGTCCAAGTTTTAGCATTTGGTATATTTTCTTATAGTTTCTATTAGCTTCATTTCATAATGTATCTGTATCATGGAAAATTAAAGAAATGTGCCTAGAAAAACAGAAGTCACCCACAATCCTGCCATCCAGAAGCAATTTTTGTTGATGTTATGGTATATTTCATTTAGTCTTGCTGCAATGCATTTTCTCTGCAATCTGCCTGAGGGTATAATTTTGCATGTTGTATTTTTCCCTTTTCATCATAGGATCAATATTTTCCATATAACTAAAAATAATTGCTGAAATTCCATTGAATGGTTGCATAGTTTTCCACTACACACTTGTATGACTATAACACCAAGATTTCTCTAAGAAAAAAGTTGCATTATTTTCCTTGGGAAGAAAGAGGCTAGGAGGCACCTGCACTGCAGTGGTTTCTTAAAACAATGATAGGAGCAGGGCGGCGCCTGTGGCTCATAGGAGTAGGGCACCAGCCCCATATGCTGGAGGTGGTGGGTTCAAACCCAGCCCCACCCAAAAACTGCAAAAAAAAAAAAAAAAAAAACCAATGATAGGAGCATAGTATTTGTGGCATAAAAGCATTATGAAAACAGAGTACTAGGTCTGCTCCCTCATAGAACAGGGTCTGAGCCACTAGTCCAGTTTTCCAGACATCCAGTTAGGAATTTCTACATTATTTCCTTAAGAACATCAGGAATCTGTGACTTTTGCAAAGAAATTATTTAAATTTTTAAATTTTTGTTTAAGTATCTTCTGTTACTTCTTCTGAAAAGTCTTTTTTTAGAAGATAGAAGAAAGCATGATTTTTGTGCTTAAAAATGGCCTTCCTGCACATCACAAATCATGCTATTTTCTCCTCTTTCTTAAGTGTTCTGAGAAATCTGCAGGTAATTAAAGGAAGATGTTTATTAATAAGTATATGGATGTCCTGCAATTACCAGACATACATGAACAAAGTTGGAAAGCAACGCAGATAGATCTCTGCTCACACAATGCAGTCATTGGTGGGATTGGCTTTTCGCTTAACAATTTTAAAACCTTAAAATTGTACATGTTTGTTTTAGTCATCCTTGCCTAAATATTTAATGCTCCATAGAAGTGCTTCCTACGTTTGTTATTAAAGCTTCTTATGCTCTGGTTTGGGGCATGTCTCCTTCCACAAGCCACCAAGACCAAACAGAAAATGCCTTGAAATGCAAACAGTTCCTGAATTATTATACCTATTACTTTTTATTAGTAGTAAAAACAAAAAAGAAACAAGGAACAGTTCTATTTCTGCAGAGCAGTTAGAACATAAATAATAATAAAATGCTGAAATGATAAAACAACTTACATGATATTAATTTAATTCTTATAAAAAGTAGGTTTAGGTATTGCCTCCATGGTAGCTAATGTGGTGCATTTTGCTTTCATCCAATATTTATAACCAAAAAACATTTTGGTTTAGGAAATAAAGTAGTGATAAAAAATTACAGTCTTTGAATATTGGGCTTTGACTAGTCCCCTGCTGCCCTTTATTGTATGTTTCAGTAAAATACAGTACATCTTGCTGTTTTATTTCATTGTTTGTGGCCCATGCAAAATCCTATTGTCCAGCTGCCCAGCATAAATGAACAACAAATCAGAAGAACCAGAGAGACACTTTAACTGATTAAACTGGGTCTGGAATTTTTCTTTTACTGCTAAATGGTCACCTTATTGCAATTATTTTTACACATTGTGATTATTTTTACACATTGTGATTTATTTCTACAAAATTCTAGGGGAGGTGCTAATCAGAAGGTGAAGGCTATAGTGTTTCATTTAAAAATCTCAAGCCCAGGAAAGAGTGGAGCTTTCATATTCTAAACATGTGCCTTTTTCTCCCTAAAATTATTTAAAGCAGCTGATTAGTAAAGCTTGAGTAACCAGGCCTTTTTTTTTTTTTTTTTTCCTCCTACTCAAAGCTCATCATTATTTATTTATTTTTTTGTAAAAGTTCTTTGGCCTAAGGAATTTAGTCCTAAATGAAGGAAAGTACCATTAGTTTACCATAAAACAAAATGAAAGACAATGTCGAATAAGAGCACAATTCACATTTCACCCATAGAATGATTTACAGCTAGATAAATAGGCTATAGCGGATGTGAGGAATTGTAGAAAATGTTAGAGCCATCAGGTTTAAAAAAAAAACCGTTGCTACATTTAAGGATCTCCTTCAGAAATATCAATAAAGCAGAATTTGCACCATCTGAAGATGAAGGAAATAGAATGTTTCAACCAAAATCATAAATATTTCATTACCAAGATCAGGTGTCTATAGACAAACAGAAAACCAGAGCCATCATGTATAGATGCATGAGTTGTATACTGCACAACTCCAAGGGAACCCATTCACATAAATTACAATGCAATGATGTCTTAATTAAATCTTATGAACTTTGTACCCTTTCTTTGGGGATCTGTGATGCCAAGGAAGTTAAAACAAAATGTAGGACTTCATATTAAAAAAAGTTTTTGAGTCGCAGTAAATCAATAGTTATGTCTTAAATTCACCACAATGAATTGTGTTTGGCTATAGAAGAGACAGGTAAAATTTCTGTTTTAGCAAAATTGCAGAGAGAATCAGTTGAATTGCATAGAGAATTTGTAAGATATATAAATGAATAATTTTCAAGTGTTTCAGGAACATTTACTACCAACAGACAATTATTGTGCTGTCACATGTGGATATTTTCCAGACATAAAAGTGAGTCTGGCCAGAGCTCCCTCTGCCTGGTTATACTGCAGTGGCCCTTCTTTGGACTTGAAAGTAATAAAATGACATTTGTTTTAAAAAATTGTACTACTCACCTCTGTCAACAACTTAGACTCACCTTTTTAACCTCACATCTGAATTAATAAGGTTTAAGTGCATCTGGAGAAAGAACTCATAGATTTACAGCTTCATTCTCATTCTGACATATGTAATAGAAGGAGGCAAAATTCGGACAGAAGCCAATTCAAATGGCAAGTTTGCACTTCCAACTACCATTGCTACTGAGTTTGTTTTCTTAAACAAAAAAAAAAAAAAAAAAAAAACCTGGTCTTTCCCCCTACTAGCTGTAGGCAAATACAAAAGACATCTGAATGACTCAACCGCAAGTGATCTATATATGTCAGTATGCACTGGAGAAGGACTTTTGACTCTACCCTTAAATTACTTTCATTTCCTTGGACTAAACAAACTTGCCTCAAGGCTGATGACAATTGTTCGGTCATACATTGGATCAACTCAAGATGTATTTCGTAAGTGCAAAGCAATTGTTTACCAAAATTGGGCAGGTTAAAATACTTCCTCATATATCCTTATCCAGGCTTACCGGTGAGCAAACACTTGCACATACACAGCCAGGAAAATCCAATCTCCAACTTGTATATGTACAAACAAACATTCAGGTTTTTGATCTCAGCTTATGTTGAAAGTAAGAATCCCTCTGCAGAAAAATGAACCCTTCGATTGGCATATTTGTGACCTGGGAAATCGCTGGAATTCTCAGAGTGTGAAGGTGCAGGCAAATGATTAAATGTCTCCATAAATCACTGCAGATTTAAGATTTAAATACGTACGAAAATGGCAAGGGACTCTTGGGTCTTCTATTTATAAATGCGATCCTTCTTTTTATTTTGCTTCTGCCCCCCCCCCCCCGCCCTTTTCCTTTGGATCAAATAGAGAATTCCAAGCAGACTGAAAAACAATAGTAAATGTTTGCATTGCTGAAATTCACGCTGGTGCCATAAGTGGATTTAAGGCGGACTGGGCTCTATAAACAAAATAAAAAGATGGCATCCAAATGAAAATATGTAAAAAAGATACTGGGGGAAAAATGCTTCCGAGAAGCAGTCTGGTTAGTTGTAAAATGACTTTAAATTAGGCTTTAAAAAGGATTGCTAAATCTTGACACATATATGAGCAGCTTATTATCATGCAATTGTGCAGTAGTTGCTTGATCTTGTTACTGATTCGTCACATATGAATAAATGATTAATTACCAGAAAGGCTAAAACAGAGTAGAGCGAGAGTACTGAAGCTCACCCTGAAAGAGGGGCTTAAACACGTTTATTGCCCTTTAAGTGCATTTCATTAAGGCCAATTAAGGACTTTCATGTCTTATTAGAAAAATGAAGTAGATTTATGAGGTTTTCGTAGGTTGTAAATGCTTGGGCTAGCAGATACAAAACTGAGCAGAAATGTGGTAGTTAGGAGCTAAGAAAATATATACAAATGCTCCCCGAAAGCAAATACATAATGGCAATAAAAAGCCGGTTCAACATGAAGGCTATCTTTAAATAAAAGAAAGAGCATAATTTTTATTTCCTCTCATCTACTCACTATAAACTTAAGAATTTGTGCATGGGGAAGGTTTCTGTTGACAGTCCAGGAAGCTACACTGGGGTGGAGACAAAAACAAAGCTAACCCTAAAATGTCCTGACCACCACTGAGTCTTTTGTCAAAACCAAAGTACACACCGATAAAAACGCTCTCTTCATTCCAGGGTGAGAAACACATTTTTTGAAAGAGAGGAAGCTTGAACATAAATCTAGCACTGACATGGATTGTTAATAAACAAACAGCAAGCAAAATTCACTGGCAAAGGTTGGAGCCACACGCCTAACTTGCCACTTTTCCGGTCTCATCAGATGGTGTCAGAACATTAGCCCAACCAAATGGTTATTATCCACCCTGGATTTCCTTGATTCATTTTCAAGGAAAATTACCATGACAGGTCAGCAAGCATTTTCTGTTGCCCTTTGGGAATGATTATCACCCCACACCACTCTAGTCACGGGGTTTATTTACTCAACATTCAGGCGATTCCTTTACTCTATCTCACACACACATGCACACACACCATCCATACACACACATACTAACACACACTCTCTTACACAACATTTTCTCAGGGGACTCATGCAGCTTTTTTCAACGCAGGAAAATGCATTTATGAATGTTGGTAAAATGCACATTTTTACCTTGCACACCTTATGGAACGCCTCAACTGTTTATCATATACTCTCTTGGATAAATAATTTAAATCCATATGAAACTTCAAGAAAATATCAACTGAAGATGTATAGTCACAACTTTTGAAGCTCAAATCTCTCCTTCTTAAAAAAAAATGAATATTGGCAAGTTAATAGATTATGTCTCTTGAGTTTTTAAAAAAAAATTCAAGAGAAGTGCTATAGAGCACATGAAAGATATCCAAAACTCGCCAACAGTTTTGCAGCAAACACATATTACTTTAAAACGAACGTCTCAATTTTGCTTGTTGAAAACCTATTTACTGCCACAGAAAAGACTGAACATGGAATTTTAGCACTTCTTCAAGAGCACTGGCCAATTTTTCGACTGAGAACTTTTTAAATGGTATTACTAGAGGAGCTAACAGCAGGAAATTAGATGAACTGTGCTATATCAGAAAAAAAGATGAAGAAGTGGCGGACATTATTTATAAGGGTAGAAGTTGCAAAACTGAAGGTAAAATCGGATAAGGCACATCTCTGCCAAAAAATGACAACAAACACACAAACCATCAAACAAAATATTAATTCCAATGTCCTTAATGTAATTCTATTTTGTTCTGTGAATTTGATTTTCCAAACGAATCATGGCCTGGACAGAGACCTAAAGCAACTAGCCATGTATCTGTTCAGACTCTGCAAAGAATTTTATTGAACCAAAATGTGATGAGCATCTGTCCTCAGTGATATATTCCAAACAGCAGAGATGTTATAAAATGAACACATTGCATCTCTTGCTATAAAAGAGAAACAAAATGATGTTCTAGTTAATACCCAATCAAACTTCAAGACACCTTATGGAGCACAAGGATTTCATGGGATCATTTCATTCCAGTGCACCTTTCTCTGGAACACTGAAACAGGATTAACTTAGGAATTTCTAAAATGTGGAGCTAACTATGTATAAAACTGGTTTTGCTTTTTTCCAGGCCAACAGATGCCACTTGATTTTTTATTTTTATTTTGAAAATCTAAACTGTTGGCCCAGGCCAGGGTGCTAATTACCAGTAAGTTCTTATTAAAGAACCAAAAATGCTTTTTCCAAAAGTTCAATACTAATTTGGGCCTTAAGGTCACTGGGTTACAAATAGGCGTGGAACCTTTTTCAAATTCAGTAATGGATACATTTGTCAAGCACAATAGACTATTTCAGGGAGAACTGCTGTTAAAAAAGAAAAAGAAAAAGGGGGAAAAAAAAAAAAGAGGTTGGATTTCAAAGCCTCCAAAAACTTCCAGTGTACAAGTTGTATTCCACAAAAGTTTTCAGATGGCTTTGGTATAGATGAATCTCAAATAGATTAATACTCATGGGATAAGCATAGGGACATTAAAATTACATCTCACACCCCAAATATTTCCACAATAATGCAATTCAAGATTGTCAAATAAAAACAATACAAGCTTTAACTAATGTAGCCAATTTATTTTGGAGTAGTTTATTAAAACAAGGGAATTACACTTTCAAGTGATGAAAAGGTAATTTCTATTTATACCCAACTCAGAAAAAACAGTCTTAAATTATTAGAGATTAAAGCAAAATGAGGTTTTTATATTAGGAAAAGAGAATAGTTTCTATTGAATCGTAGAACTAAATCTGCCAAACACAGAAAGCAGGGATGAGATAAGGAAGGATTTAGCATATTCAAGCAGACCTGGTCAATTTCAAACTCGACATGGACTTATTTCTCCCTGAATTTTCTAAGTTGGTCGTCCATAAATCTTCATTGTAATGAACAAGCTGCCAAGTCTTGCCCTTTCCTTTAGGCTGTTCAAATTCTAATGAAATTCTACAGATAGAATTTCATTGCCCATGCTTGGCATACCTGAACATACTGCCAGACAGAGCTTTGTGGTGCCACCCTGGGGCAGACAGTTTTGAAATACAGGGGTGACTTCGAGGAAGCAGGCATAAATCTGATCAGTCCTTGTAGAATCCAGACTAGCTTTGGAAAAATCTCCAGCTCCATTTCAAGGCAAGTAGTAATTTTCAGAGGTGAAAAGCTATGAGTTGAACTGCGAGACTGAAAGTTAGATTTCAACCATACATATGTTCTGGTAGGGTCACAGGGTGCTTTTTAAAACTGATAAGCAAATGTTGAAAAATCAGGAGTTTTTGTTGTTGTTGTTGTTTGTTTGTTTTTTTTTACCAGGTTTCTGGCTTCTTTTGAAAAATTTAACGGAGGGCCCAAGTTCCTTACAGCAGTGGTTAGCTAGAAAAGACTGCATTCTTTCTATGATGCCCAATCTATCTTTCCAAACCCTTATTGCCTGCTTCTCTCAAATGTCTGACCCTTGAGTTTGGACTCTAGGATTATAGTCTCTGAACCCTTTCATTACATCTCTTAAAATCCTCATATGTGAACTATTACTAGCTCTGTTAACAAGAAAGAAATAAGAAATGAGAGATGCCTTATTTACAGATCATGTGGCCGACCTAAAAGTTGATTATAAAATAAAATTCTTTCTTTACGGCTGCATAGTATTCCATGTCACCCCCCTTCTTAACATTCAAACCACAGAATTATCTTGAAAGGATAAAAACGAAACATCAGAGTAAAACTTTAAAGAAAACACTAATGTAGAATAATCTCAACGGTATAGCTAGAACACACCAGCCCGACCTGGGCTTCCTTGGGACCTGAGGGAGGCCAGCCATGGTGCAGAGGTCACCAGAAGCAGCCTGAGGATAGGACATGAGGGCTCCTGACGGCCTCCAGCCCTCCATTTTTCCCACAAGGCCTTTGCACTGCCTCTTCCCCCTGCAGGTGCTCCTTCTCTGGACACCCATGGCTCACTCTTTCACCTCTTTCAAGACTATGCTCATACACCCCATTCTCAATGACGCCTCCCCTGACAACTCACTTTAAAACCGTCCCCTGATACATCCCACCTCCTACACCCTAGTTCATTTTTTCCATAGCACTTATCATTTTCTAATAGACTATATAATTTCCTTATTTATTATGTTTATCATCTACCACCTTCCCTTTGTAAATAACACCCAAGGACAAGGAGTTTGGGCTCACTTCTGTATCCCTTAGGTCTAGAATAGTATCTGACACATGGGTGCTCAATAAATAATAGCTGGATAAATGAATGAATGATTGTTCTTTCCTTCACTCTCTCCTTTAGTAACAACCTCCTACTTACTTCCCTGCCACACACACATACCTCTGCCCTGTTCTCTCATCTTCTTCATCTCCATCCCAGGTCTACAACTAGGAACAACAAGGAAAGTTTAGGCTACACTTAGAATATTCGGTAATGACATTGCCAAGCTCTTCATCAAAAACTCATATTTTACTTCATATGTGATTTTACGCATTTGTATTTAAAACTGCCCCTTGATACATCCCACCTCCTAGACACTACCTCATTTTTTCCATGGCACTTATCATTTTCTAAAAAATTATATTATTTCCTTATTTATCATCTATCACCATCCCTTTGTGAATAATACTCAAGGACAAGGAGTTTGAGCTCACTTTAATAATAACTCATTGAATGAATGATTACTTGTCAACATCCAATAAGGAATCAGGAGACATACCCAATTACTAACCCAAAGAGACAACTCCACACCCTCATTCACAAAATGGAAGGTTACACAAGAAACTGACATCACTGGGTGTCCCGGGGAACTAGAAGGCTGAGGCATGGTGACTTTTCACTCTATGTTTTTGTTTTACTTGAATTTTGAACTATGTGAATAGTTCATTACCTATCAAACATGTTTAATTAAAAAGGAAACAACACTCACATATTCCTCAACTCTTATCCTCAACACTCTCTTACTACAAATTTTTCAGGGTGAAGGTCACTAGAATACTGCAAGCCCTGGTTTAGCTGGGAATTTAGGGTAACATTTTCCTTTTCTCTTCCCCCCCCCCAACTTTCTGTGCTGCCACTGTTTCTTTTATAATGAAATATTTGGAAAAGTTTCTATTAGGCAGAAGGATATGAATTAAAATGCAATTTTTCCTCCATCCATAAAACATTGAGACTTTGTTTCAACTCATAAATCCCTTTACCTTTAATTATGCTTATTCCTATTTGGATTAGCATTTAACAGATTTCAGAATAGGTTGTATTAGAGGGTGCCAGGTTGCTAGAAGTGCAAAGGAAGGACTCAGGCAATGCCTTCAAGGTCATATCCAATGAGGATGACCACAAACAAGCAAGTGTTACAAGTCCTACAAGTCGCACAATGTAAAGGATAGACTCAAAAATGTTAGCTGTGAGGAATGGGCCAGTGGATTATGTGATCTTTGTATTTTCCTTTGGGACTTTCAGATTGCTACACATTTTCTGCCCTGAGACATATTATTAAACTTCTATTTTACTCTCCTTACCATACTAAGGAGTAAATAAGTTATATGTCTTAGTCACTGGGCTTGTCTAGGCTGTGATCTTCCCAGGGATAGAGTCTCTGTTTAATTCATCTTTGTCTTCATAGCCTCCAGCCTGGTAACTTACAAGAGTGGCTGCTTCCTAAACAGAGAATGAATGAGTGAGTGATTATTTTTCAGCGTCCAATAAGGAACCATGAGACATACCCAAATACTAACCCAAAGAGACAACTCCACACCTCATTCACCACCTGCTTACCTCGCCTATCATTTTCTGTTCTGGGCCAGAGCTACCCAAGTATGGATACATAATGGCGTCTGAAAAGGACATGTGTGGCTTTCCCAATGGCCTAGTTTCTCATGCACTTGGGTTCCAAGAAATTAGTGCCAGCTCCATAAATGGAGGTCTTTGCACCCTTCACTGATTATCCTTTGATCCCTTCTGGTGATTTACCTTAAGGAAATAATTGCAAGAAGATAAAAGCATTTCATGAAATGCTGCTTAAAATGGGCTTGGCGCCAGTAGCGCAGTGGCTAGGGCACCAGCCACACACACCAGAGCTGGCAGGTTCCAACCCAGCCCGGGCCTGCCAAACAACAACAATTTCAACCAAAAAATAGCCAGGCATTGTGGCGGGCACCTGTAGTCCCAGCTACTTGGGAGGCTGAGGCAAGAGAATCGCTTAAGCCCAAGAGTTTCAGGTTGCTGTGAGCTGTCATGCCACAGCACACTACTGAGGGTGAAATAGTGAGACTCTGTCTCAACAAAAAAAAAAAAAAAAGAAAGAAAAAATAAATGCTGCTTAAAATGGAGAAAACTTGGAAACACCCTAAACTTCAAACCACAAGAGATTAAGTAAATAAGTGACAATGCAGATAACTAAATATTCTTACATTACAATTGCTATACGACTGAGCTTGTTGCTATAGAAAGCTCATGACATTAGATGACAATGTGTATTATCCAAGAATGTACATCATATTATGACATCGGTTACATTAAAATATAGAAATGTACATATTATTTGTATGATACTATATGTCTATGTGACACTCTATGATTATATGACTTCACGGCTGTCCTGTCTTTGAGTTAAATAAGATTTGGAGATAGTTTTTTTTTTTTCTTTTTGTCTATATTTCTGATTTTTTTTTAGTAACTGGAGCAGGGCAGGCACTAGAAAGGTGGGAGTAAGAGTGAATGAAACGGGTGGACACTGATATGGGGCTGGTCTCCTTCAGTCATCTTCCTCTTGGGGTGGTGCCATGCTTCAGCTGCCTCTGAACTCACAAAAACGTCACTTCCCCCAGACCCTGCTTCCTCTCACACATTCATCCAAAGTGCCAAGAAGGGACAGAGTCACCTCTGTGCAAGTCTCACTTGGGGTGGGGCAATGGGGGGTCCAGAAAGGTCCTGGGGAACTGCTGGGAGACACACTGACCCGGTGGCCTCTGTTCAGAAGGGGACCTCCATTCACAGTGAAACAGGTGTGATGTGAACCTGGCAACTTCTGAGAAATAGGAATGTCTAGTGGCGCTTCTAGCCCGAAGTGACCCAGTTTCAGGGAAGACAGTTTAATCCAGAACTCAGAGGCAGAAAAAAAGTTAGCAGCAAGTTCCCCAGGGCTGTTGCTGTGGGTCTGGAAGCTACCCTTGGAGAAGCTAACTTTTTTCACATTTTCTCCTAGGGAAGGTTAATCATAACTCCCACAGCTGAAATAGGCTTTAAAGGTAGATCTGGGATGGGCAACGTCTTCCTAGGAACTGCGTCCAGGTACAACAAGATCCAATGGTGTAGAGAAGTTCTCTTTTCACGGTATCTGTTGGCAGAACTGGTCGTCATTCAACAGACTGTTTCCTCAGCGCCACTGTGAAAGCTTTTGGACTCATGCTGCCTCTTCAGCTTCCCCAGCCCCTGTTCCAGCTTTGGCCTTTGTTCCAGCTCTTGCAGCTGTTTTCTCTCCTGCAGTGAGAAAGACCCCACTGTGTTGTCCCCTGTTCCATGGGCTCTGGATGGATTCCTGGGGGCTGATGCTGGTGGCTCCTGGTCACTTTAGTAGCTGTGAAAGGGAGAGCACTTGTCACAATTGGGCTTTGTGGTTCTGTGTTTCCATCATGCACAGCAGTGAGATGACGAGGGTGAGGTGGGTCGTGGGCAGGACACACAGAAGTTTGGGGAGGAGAGAGGGCCAGCAGGTAACAAGGGTGGGAGGGTCGATGGAAAGAAGGGCATCGTCAGAGATGGAAAAGTGCCGAAGGGGGTAGAAGGCGGGAGCACAGCGCAAGGCCAGCTCGGGCTGGGCAGCGCCTTCTCCACCACCTGCTTTGCCCATCTGCCTCCCAGGCTCTGCCTTCTGGCCCAGGGCCTTCCCAACCCCCCCAACCCTAGCCCTCCTCTTAGCCCTACCAGAGACGTAAACTTACTTGGACCCCTCTCAGGCTTGTGTGCCTCCCACTTCAGCTCTCCTCAGGACTCCTGGTGACACGTAAGCAACTCCCTTCAGGTGTTGGTTTCCTTGGCCTCTCGCATGGTATTGAAATCTGTGCCTTCAGAAACTTCCTTTATTCCCATTCTTCAGGACGTTTGTCCCTTGAATGGACAAGATCCAGCAGGGATGGGCAACGCAGGACCAAATCCGAGACACCAGACTGAGAGGGACAGGAAGGGGAAACACGGGCAGTCCTGGGTCATTGGGACCAGCTGGCCACCTCATTATATTTTATGCATGGACATTTAGACAAGGGAAACCAAACTGGATCATTCAGAATGCTGCAGGGTCACCAGATTGCATTTTTATGTGGCACCTGAGACTTTCATCACTATGTTCACAAAATAAATGTAAGCAGATCTATCTGCCAAAGACTTAAAAATTCAGGACAGTTTTGTACTAAACCATAATCAACAAACTGTGCTACCTGGATCAGTCTCCATGGAAGCACACCCCAAAACTCCCTGTTGAGACTTCCAGGGTGAGCCTACCCCCTCACCAGCCTCCCCTTCCAGAAGGGCCTGACCAGGAGTAGGGGACAGATAGGACACCAAGCCAAATGTGAGCACTTGGGGCCCAGCACCAGCACAGGCCAAGAGCTTCCCTGAGGCTTTTGAGACATAGGACTATTCCCCAAACCAAGCTGGGTAAACAATTGAATAAACATAACCATTTGCTGTGGCCATGACAGTGACTAGGATGTAAGAATCCATCACTGGAAACCCCAGCTCCACCTGCTCTACACTGTGGTTCCCAAACTTCAGTGTACATCAGACACATATGTTAAATCTTACTAAAACACAGATTTGGGGTTATACCCCCAGGGTGTTTGATCCAGTAAGTCTGGGGTAGAGGCTGACAATTGGCATTTCTAGCAAGTTCCCCAGGGCTGCTGCTGCTGATCTGGAAGCTGCACTTAGGAGAACCACTGGTCTAAGTCAAGAGTGTCTGGTGAAAGCAGCACCCACCTGTCTTCTAAAAGACTTTCACTTCACCCCCACTTCATCCTTTAATCTCACCCAAAGCAGAGGCAGGTAAGTGACTGCAACCTAGAGAAAGCTGTTGATAAATGCATTCATGTCAAGGTTAGGAGTGAGAAGAGCCTTAGAGTTCATCTAATCTACCTAAGCTTAGAGAGAGTAAGTACCTTGCTCAAAGAAACAAGGAAACACAGATAGACAATTGCAGAGTCCAAACTAGAAACCCCAGTAAAACTATTTTCAAAATCATAAATGCAAAATCTTAGAAAAGATCCAAATTTTTGCCATCCCAGGAGTCACAGGAGCCAAGAGTTTCTGCAATCAGGGAATTTAGGCTTCCCCTATCCTCTCCTTAAATGCCAAAGCACTCCTCCCACACCACAGTCATCTCTCAGTAAAGCTATGATGGAAGCAGTTCCTGGTTCTCTCCAAGTTCAACTGCCTAGAACGCAGAACTGGTTTTCTCAGAAATTCCACAACACATGTGGAGGGTCCCTGGATAACTCCTTCCACCAGGTACTGTTGCTGAACCACAGAGATGACAGTACACAGGATCTAACCATTATGAAGAATGTTGCCTCCTAAAATGTCACTCTGACTTTCAACTTGGACTTGGGCCCTCCTCGCTGGTCCCCCTTCCTGGAAGACTGCTGCCCCCAGTTCTCTCACGTCAGCCTCCTTTTGTCACCCAAGTCTCAGCTTGTCTGTTTGCTCCCCCGGGGTCTCTCCTGGCCATCTACCCAAGCAGTTTTCACTCCCACCTCCTGCCAGTCACGCTGCATCTCAACAGCCTTCTCTATTTTCTTTGTAGCCCCTAGCACTATCCAAAACATTCTGTTCATCATTTACTTGCTTATAACAACCCGACTCCAGGGTGTTATCTCCTTCCTTCCCACTATAACCCCCTCACCTTTCCTGGTACATGGCAAGTTCTCCATACCTATCTATTGAGTGAACAGGTGAATACACAAAAGAAAGAACCTAAAGACATTGGCAGCACCTTCTTCCAATGTGGTTCCCAGGGTTGCAATTTTAGACTTTCCTTCCCGTTTCTCTCATTTTCAACGGTAGGAGCTGGACTCCCAGGCTTTAACTGGATGTGGAAGGAGAAAAATGTGCCCTCAGGCTGGCATGCTCAATGACAGGAAATAGAAGACAGGAAATTCCAGTTTGGGGGGATGGTGTTGCATCACTACCCAGCATGGGTGTTCTTCACACAGAAAGGATGCTGGTGAGTCAGATCTACCTGGATATAGGGCTTGGGAGACATCAAGATACAATGGAAGAATGACATGTTTTAGTCAAAAGATTTGGGTTGAAACCTTAGCCAAGACATTTAAATCTCTCTGAACCTCAGTTTCCTTATCTGTAAAATGGAATGACTGAAAATGTCCAAGGCATAAAGTGTTTCAAAGAAATTAACATATATGGAAACTCTCTGTAAATAATAAAATAGCATAACTTCCTAGTAAATGATTATTAATAATAAGACCACGTAGCTTCTGGAGGGATTTATTTCTCAGGGCGTACATCTCTACTCAGTCCTCCTCTGCCACCTCTCTCAGTTCTATCATCACCCCCAAGCCCCAGGCCTCTGCCTCAAAGCCCCAGCCCAGCAGCAGCAGCCCCAGTGAAGCTGCTGACAGTGTGTGGCCAGTGGCAACAGCCACAGGCAGGGCAAGCCAGCAGGAAGTCCAGGAGAAGACCACTGGGAGAGGCTGCAGAGAGGCACATCATCAGTGGGAGAGGCTGCAGAGAGGCTGCAGAGAGGCAAGTGGTGGGAGAAAATCTGGAGCCCTCCACTGCTGGCCAAAATGCTCTGAGTAACTCAGAGTCCCAGAGACAGAAGCGTGGGAGCACCAGGTTTCTCTTACTAGGCCCTGGCTTCCTCACCTCCTAGGGGCAGGGACTACACTTCCCAAAGGCTCTCTGCTCCCTCCTTTCCCTCAGGCCTCCTTTCCTGACCTTAGTGGTCTGTAAGACCAATGCCCCATTGACCAAATTTTAATGCTCCAGACAATGAGGCTCTTGGCCTTAATTAAGGTGTCCCCATGTTATAGAAGTCACCTCCTCTGACCTAATCACTTCCGAACTGTTTCTACTCTTCCATAAATGATTGCCTTAATGATAAGTCTCATACAAAGAGTAACTTCTTATCCTCTCTACCAAGAGTTCAACTCACTGCAGCAACTGGCTCCTCACCACTTGGAGCCAGGGCCATGTAATGTTCATGCAGAACTGTGCACCCCACCACTCTCGCCAATGCAAAGTACAGCAGACAGTCCCTGCCACTGAGCAACTACAATCTGGTGGGGGCACAGAAATCATTGCCACCATGAACTGCTGTTTTAAAGTTCACTGCCAGAGAAGAAACACACAGAGTGGGAGGCATATGGGGAGTAAGGTGAGGAGGCTGGGTGGGGCCATCTTTAATGGCCTAGTCTGTTCTGGCTCTCAAAAGCTGTGTTTACTGGGCATCTGGATTACCGGTGAGTTCTTTGATCTCTGGCCAATAGGCTGGTAGCTGCCTGAATTGAGAAAGCTTCCGGGAGGTGTCACACATCAGGGAGCTTAAAGAATGGAAGGATTTCAACATGTAGAAAGGGAGAGGAAGGAAGTCCCAGCCTGAGGGGAGTGAAGAAGGAAAAGGGAGAGTGAAGGGCATGCCCAAATGTGGGGTGTGGAAGGGACGCCTGGTGGGGTCTGAGGCACCTGCAAAGACTCTGAGGTGAATCTGCCAGAAGCCACCCAAGGTCTCCACTTGCCACCCCTCAGCAGCTGGCTTTGGGCTGATGATGACAGCTGGGGAGACACCTGCCTGTGAATGACCCTGACTATGTGCGCCTGCCAAGGGGGGAGACCAGACGAGCTCGCAGGTCCAGGACTACTGGCTTTCAAGGGATGAGGAGAGAGAGGCTTCTGAGAGGCAGGGGTGGACCAGGAAAACATCTGACCTAGTCAGCCTGTCCACTCACCAGGCTGTACCCAGGGCCACCTGTTGTCCTGTCGGGTGGAACAGACCTGCCTTGTCATCTTTCTGTGTGTCTCTGTATGTCTGTCTGTTTGTCTCCCTCCTCCCCCTCAGTTCTGGACAGGGCTGGGAAGAACAGGCAAATCTTGACAGATGAGGCCAGAACCTTCACACAGGGCCACCCAGCAAGTACCAGGGTGGGATGTCCGCTACAGGATGACTGCGGAGGCAGGCTGGGTCTGATTTCAGGTTGGCAGGGTTAGCGAAGGAGCACCCCACTAAAGACAGAAGAACCTGACTCCCGTCTTTGCTGGGACTCACTTCACACCAACCACGGACTCCTGTGGGCTCTGTGCATGCTGAGCCTGTGTCTGGGCACCCTTCACAGAACCTTCCTGGTGTATCCTCACTGCACTTTTAAAGCCTGACTGCAAACCCACCTTCTCCATGAAGTTCCTGAAGTCTTCAAGTCAAAAATTAATCTTTGTGGGGTTGCGCCTGTGCTCATTGGGTAAGGCACTGACCCCATATACCAAGGATGATGGGGTCAAACCCAGCCGTGGCCAGCTGAAAAACAGCAGTGACAACTGCAACAAAAATAGTGGGGCATTGTGGCCAGCGCCTATAGTTCCAGCTACTCGGGAGACTGAGGCAAGAGAATCACCTACACCCAAAAGTTGGAGGTTGCTGTGAGCAGAGATGCCATGACACTACAGAGGGTGATAAAGTGAGACTCCATCTAAAAAAAAAAAAAAAAAAAAAATTAATCTTTGTGGCTCAGTGGCGCCAGCCACATACACCCAGGCTGGCAGGTTCAAACCCAGCCCGGGTCAGCTAAACAACAATGACAACTGCAACAGAAAAACAGCTGGGCATTGTGGCAGGTGCCTATAGTCCCAGATACTTGGAGGGCTGAGGCAAGAGAATCGCTTAAGCCCAAGAGTTTGAGGTTGCTGTGAGCTGTGACACCACAGCACTCTACTGAGGGCAACATAGTGAGACTTTGTCTCAAAAAAAAAAAAAAAAAAAATTAATCTTTGCCGCTTCCATGTTACCAAAGTCCACTATTCTCACACCACTTTCCCAAATTATGTATGGCTCTCTCTCTCCCACTGGACCATATAACTCCCTAGGTTAGGGGCTGCATCAGGGGCCACAAATTCAAACGCTCACAGGGCAGGCAGATAACATAAACAGGTAAAGCAACTTGTCTATGGGGCATGAGTGGTAACTGCCTTGCTGGTGGCCAGACAACAGGGGTCACAAGAGTTATGACGAATGAGATGTCCCAGCCTCATCTAATGAATGCAGCTGCCCATATGGAGACATCCACCATGTAGGAACCGGGCACTGTATTACCAGAACTTCAGATTTTCAGGGAGAAGCCAGGTATCTGCATCTTACGTGAAAGCCCTCTATCCTTATGTATCAGCGGCAGATTCAAATTTAACCCACCATGTGAGAGCCAAATAAAAGGCATCTGCAGCCAAATGCAATAAAAGCTTGATTGCAAAGCAAATGAATGAATGAATGAACAGGAAAGAAGGAACAGATGGACAGAAGAAGGGAAATAGGATGGATGCCCGCGTGTCAAGAT
Source organism: Loris lydekkerianus (assembly GCA_963574355.1). NCBI lineage: Eukaryota > Metazoa > Chordata > Mammalia > Primates > Lorisidae > Loris > Loris lydekkerianus. Next base: position 10,408 of record CAUYPK010073583.1, on the reverse strand, counting down.
GGGTTGGGCATGCTCAAGGTGAGCCCCTTGCCAAGCCGTCAGTGTGAACATCAACGTGGTTTCACTTGTTGGCTAAAGGGAGGATGCATGTAAAAGCCCAAGGCTCTGTGAACTGAGTCAGCAGCCGGCTTCTCTGAAGGCATTATAATGAGAAGCTGTGGCTGCAGCTAAAACACAGATGCCAAAAACAAGCAGGTGTGGAGACACTCACGTGCACAAGGTGTGTAGAAGTTGGAGGCTCAGCATGCCACAGATTCCACCCTCACCCTCTCTCCAAGTCACCTTATGCCTTATGTTACAGACATGTTGAGGGAGGAAGAAAGAGATAATTTACAGCAATTTGGGAGGTTTGAGGGGAAAAAGAAAGGAGTCATCTGGCCAGAATTCTCCCTGTCTCCAGCCAGAAACTCCCTCTCTGTTGCCTTGTTGACCGCTCTGAAGCTCTGCGGAGGGCATGAGTGAGCCTGGCGTAGGACTGACCCTCAGAAACACTGTTGGGAGGGAGTGTGTATGAGCGGCCCATGTGGAATGCTTCCGGTTGCAAAAGAAAAGTTATTTCAGGTTCAACTGAGTTATAATTTATTTTTTCTAACTGATCATTACTGTTGCTGGCTCTATAAATAACCACCTAGGGAGTCTGCTTTTCTGCTCTCAAATCCTCAAAAAGCATTGCCAGGTTCTCTGTGGTTTCTGGCCTGCCAAGCACACAGCCCATTTCTTTTCTATGTAGCCCTTCAGGGAATCCTTCTGCAGGGCATGCCAAGGAATCTGCTGACTTTGGCCCAACTCAGTCCTCCCCTTCTTGATCCAGTTCCTCTCTTCCGTATGGGCCACTGGGCCCTCCTCCCCCACTCCACAAGAGGCCCTGCTCCCCAGACACAGGTGGTTCCCAAGCCAAGGTCCCGGCTTCTCTCTGTTTACTCTGCTTCCATCCAACCACAACCCTCCACACTCAGAAGACAAGACTTATTTGTACTACAGAAATCCAGCTGCAGCATCATTTGAGGTCAAGCCCGGGAAGAAAAGAGGGCTGGCCTGATGGTATCTCTGGTAAAATATCAAGGGTCAAAACAGCCCTAGGAAAGACGGTCGTGGTTTACGTGAAATCACTGTAAGTGACTTAAGGAAGAATATATTTAAGTACAGGAAAAAGCATGTTCTTAATGTTCTCAAGGACGTATGCTTAGGTCCTTTCTAAGGGACATGGGATTTTCTCTTTAAACAGAGAAACCAGGAGGAAACTGATATTCACAAAGACCCTCTATACACCAAGCATTGACTGGTTTCATTTTTCACACATGATCCCTATGAGGTGTTCATCATAGCACCTGTTTTGTAGATGAAGGACCTAAGAAAAAGACTTGCTTGGGACCACACAGAAAGAAAGAAGTAAGAGTGAGATTCAAGCTCAAGTTCTTTCTGCTGTTACCTCTTAGTGCCTCTCTTGCTAGAAGACGGGAATTTAAAAGCTATGTTTTGTATCTATTTTTCAGATTAATTTCACAGCTCAGAAAGCAAGGCCAACTTGGATATCTATCTAATAGTAGTTCATTAACAGCCATATTTGAATCTTTCTTGAGTGAACCTCTCCAACTAGATAACTGTGAAAGCTTAGGCATTATCACTTTGACCATTTATTAGGACAATGACCATAAGGGCTACAGTTATTTAGATGGTTCTAATGATCTACAGAAGGAGAACTTAAGTATTTTTTGATAGTTTTTAAGTGATGATCATTATTAGTAACAAAATAATGAGAAAAGTATGTCTTAACCAATTAGCCAACACACGGAGGCAGGTTAGGGGACCTCCAGATGCTTCCATAGCACCCTGCTCACTCTACTGCAGAACCTTCTGCTCCATATCAGAATGTCCTGTTTCCTTGTCTGTCTCTCCTTCTAGAAAGTGTCCCAAAGTTTTCTTATCACATACCCTCACAGTAAATATTTGAATATACCTGTCTATGTGTATGTTTGTTTATTAGAAATTATATTCATATCCACAAAAATAGAAAAAGTTATGGGGGGGTCTATCTACCTGTTATATGTTTATTAAAAATTATATTCATATCCGCAAAAATAGAAAAAGATATGGGGGCTCTATCTATCTATGTTATATGTCTATTTATCAATCATATTTTCTTCATGACCTGCAATGAGTCATTTCACCTTCTATGGCCTCCCACATGCACATCCCACTTTGGCAACCACTGTCCTCAGCTATGTGTTCATCATCCTTCCTTTATTCATTTTCCTCCATCTCCATTAGCACTACCCCATGCTGGGCATTGTGCTAGGTGCTGGGGATACTGGGCAAACAAGATGGATGAGGATCATGTTTTTCCTGCAGCTTACAATCCAGTAAGTGAAATAAAGCCAGATAGCGTCACATGGTGATAATGGCCACGAAGAAAAGAAAACAAGGGGTTTTGTGATAGAAAGTGATAGTGACTGTAGGGGTAAGAGGGAAGTCACACTGTACCAGCAGATAAACCCTGTAACCTGCTTGAGGAAGAGGTTGTCCTGCAGAAGTCTAGTGGGAGACTAAGTCTAGGCAGAGACAACATCAAGTGCAAAGGTCCTGAGGCTCTGGCCAGTAAGGTTGGACTATTAATACACAGGAGGAGAGGCTGAAGAGGCTGGAGGTGTGAGGGACTCAGGCTAGGAAGTCCCTGCTTGAGATGAGTCCCAGCACCACTGCTGATTGGCTGAGTGACCTTGGAGATTAATGCCACATGCAGCACAGGGTTATTAAAGGAGTTATGTAAAGGACATAATGAAATATCAACATCAATTAGAAGAATGCCCAGCACACAGCTGGCATAAATAAATGGCAGCCCTGGTGTCCGATTACTTGTTTATCATTAGTCTTTTCCATGGCATGGGAGCTCATCCAAGTGACACCTGGCCAGTTTTCTACTCTGCTGCCAGCCTATAGGAAGCCCTCAATGAAAATATGGTAAGTGAATGGGTTTTAAAAATGGGCAATAGCTACAGAAAATCAGAATTTGGCTAAATAAATATAAAAGATACTTTTTTAGCCAGATTTTTCTAATTATGAAAGTAATGTCATGCATATTCTAGGAGTCTTTGATATTTTAACAAAAATGGGGTCATACAGAAGAAAAAAACATCATTTTGTCATAAGGACATTTGCACTAGATTGTTTATTGCAGCTCATTGAAGCTCAATTTACAATTGCCAGGACGTGGAAACAACCTAAATGCCCATCAACTCAGGAATGGATTAACAAATTGTGGTACACACACACCATGGAATACTTTTCAGCCATAAAAGATGGTGACTTTCTATCTTTTGTAATATTCTGGATAGAGTTGAAACACATTCTTCTAAGTATCACAATGGAAACAGCAAATATCCAGTGTACTCAATACTAATAGGAAGCCAGTCGACAATCCAATGCCTGCCCAAATAGGAGAAAAACTCATTTCAATTCATGTTGGGGGGAGGGTCAACAACAAACACTCTCACAGTCAAAGCCAAAGGGGGGTGGTTGGGGTGCTCTCATTGAATGGGCACGGGGTGGGTGGGGGGTGTACCTTTTATGCGTGGGACATAACCACAAGATGAAGCTACCTAACTAAATCAAATATTTTGACCTGGTTGCTTGTACCCTCACATTAACCTGAAAAAAATTTACTTAAAAAAAATGTTTTTAAATGGGGTCATAGTCTATATACCACTTAGTACATATTTTCCACTTCGTATGTCTGTTATAAGAGGCAGGAATCCACTGTCCTCCACTGGCCACTCAAAACATAGGTAGAAGCCCATCTCCTCAAACCTTTGTCTATGCCAAGTGCTAACCTTTTAAATAATCCTTGCCAATTTGTTAAGGGAAAGAACAGCATCTCATTGTTCTAATATGCCTTTCTTTAATTACCAGAGATGTTGAACAGTTTTTCATTTGTCTTGTTTCTCTTGTGAATTGTCTGTTCATGTTTAAAAGGAAGCCCATTTTCATAATTAGATGGAGCAGGATTGGTGGCCTCGCAGTGAACTCCCGACTACTGGGAAGGGTCTCACGGGCAAGGGCTGGGAGTGGGTCACCCATTAAGGAATTGGCCATCTCTTTACCTTGTGGACAGCTGGGCTAGACATGCTCTGTGGCCCCTTCCTACTCCAGGATTATTTAACTCTGGTCCACACCAGCAAAGGCAGTAAGAAAATCTCATAGCAAAGAAGCCCTCCAGATCAATAGCTGGTTTCTGGAGACCCTCCAGTATCAGCAGCCCCCCTGTTTTTCCAAAGTGGATTTGATGCCTAAACATCTCTCGTGAGCCTCTGCATAAAGACACCAGAGTTATATCAGAAAGAAAAGTGACATAGTAACCCTCTAGTAGATAGGACATGTCACAGTGGGGCATTCCTTAAATCTCCCTGACAAGATGGAAAACCTTTGCAGGGCCACAAACCAAATCCTGTTACAACAAACACTCTCACAGTCAAAGCCAATGAAGTACAAAGGCTTCCCAGGTGTGGCCAGTGGCCTGTTTACCTCAAAGCCCTATTTGTGTAACTTTCTGCCTTGCTTTGCATTTGGCTCTGGTACAATAATTTGACATATAACACCCTCCTTCCCTCCCTTCCCCCACAGATATTTACGTAGCAATTTTCTCCTGAACTGTTCAAAACCCTGCTAGGACTTAGAGAATTCCACTGTGTTTGTAGTAAGCAGATACCTGGATCCAGATTGCTAGTTGTCTGTTCTTAGAAAATAAACCATTCTTGGACTAGAAAGGGGTCTGAATGCATCTGACTCCCTTCTTTCACAAAAATTCTACAGTAGGCTGAGTACGGTGGCTAACACCTATAATCCTAGCATCTAGAAGGCTGAAGCAGGTAGATTGCCTGAGCTTAGAAGTTCAAGATCAGCCAGAGCAAGAGTGAGACCCCCATCTCTGCTAACAATAGAAAAACAAGCCAGGCATTGTGGCGGGTGCCTGTAGTCCTAGCTACTCGAGAGGCTGAGGCAAGAGATTCTTTCCATCCGAGGAGTCTGAGGTTCCTATGAGCTAGGCTGATGCCACAGCATTCTAGCCTAAGTAACAGAGTGAGACTGTGTCTCAAAAAAAAAAGGAAAGAAAAGAAAAAAAAGAAATCGCAGCATTTTCAAAGAGGACCTTATACATTTTCAATAAGGGGATTCCATACTCCCCTAAAATCTCCACCTTTTCCACTGTTCAATTGGAGTTTGGGGCTGGGTTTGGCTTCCACACCTCTTAAATGACTCTGATAGGGAAGGAGTTACACCTGGCTAATGATGGTAAAGCTGGAAGTCACAATGAAGCAAAAAGAAGAACATCTTCCAAGGGGGAGGTGGAATCAGACTGAGGCCAAGTCAGGACTGGGTTCTTGGCAACATAAGCAAAGCCCCAAACTCAAGGGGAGGGAGGCCTTATTGTCAGCCATTTGGCACACTCCAGACAAGGCACAGTGATGAGGGAAGCTATGAGCTGTGCAGAGTCTATCTCCCCCCCCCCCCCGTGTCCCTCATTGTGGGAAGAATGACTCAGGACCCCAAAGAAAACTCATACACCATCCTCAACCAAGGGCCATATTATAGCTGGATACACAAAGTCACGCTGTAGTTTGCCTGAGCAGTCTTCTTCAATCCCTCCAGAAGAATTAATGGAAGCCTGTGAACATACTGCACTGGGCCAAACATTGGGGCTATAAAAGAGAAATGCAAGACTCAGTTGTTCTATTCTAGGTCAAAAAGAGTCCTAAAGTGAGTTCCACTAGAGGCCCAAGAGGGCAGCTGTCATATTCACGGAAGGCTTACTGGTTTTTATGAAGAAATGGGTTGAGTTTAACCCTGAAGGGTGGGGAAAACTTTGGCAAGTGGCTAAGATGTGGGCTGGTCTCTGGGATGAGGGGAAACTATGTGAGAATAGCACATGCTGTTTGTATTCCTGGCCCAGGAGGAGGATTTGTGTAAGGGAGGCAGACATGAGAGTATTGACAGGGAGGAAGGAGGCCAGATTTCAGAGAGGTCTAAATCCCACACAGAGAAGCTTGGGCTTTTTCCAATAAGCAGCAGGGAGCAGTTGGGGACTTGTGAACAGCAGATTAACATAATTTTTAAAAAGTCTTAAAGACTTTAGTTTCTGTGGGCATGCAGACTAAATTGGAGATGATGAGAACATGAGAAATCTTTTATAATAGCCCAGGCTGGCCACGATAGGGGCTGGACCAAGGTGTTGACACTGGGGGAGAAAGAAACAGATCTGGAAGACATCACAAAGCAAATATCTAAACAAACTTGGTAAGGGGGACTGAGGATGAGTCAAAGGCAATTCTGAATCTTGATTTGTGGTGGCTACCAGGTGGAGGTGGCATCATCAGATGTAGAAAGACAGGTTGAAGTGAAGAGTTAAAAAGTGATGAACTTGGATTTGGATAGTTAGAGTAGTTCTATAAGAACTTAAAAGGGCCAAACACCCTGAGGACAGGCATCAGTTGGAAGCAGCAGACCAGAGACTAATGGTTCCTCATTTTTGTTCAGAGGAGAATTAATGGCTTTGCTGAAGTTTGTCAAATGTCAGTGAATTGGCTGTCTGTCCAAACAAACAGCCTGTCAGCCCAGGCTCTGCAGTCCCCTCTGTCTCTCTTGCTTTTGGGGCTCCCCTAATGTTTCCTCAGACCCCAGGCTAAGAACAGCATAAGAGCAGGGCTGGAAATACTCAGAAATCCAGAATTCTAATCCTTTCTTCTGCTGAAATACTGTAGGACTTCTTTTCAGACTGATGAACTTGTCCACGTAAATACTGAGTCATTGCTTTCTTTTCCCTTCCCTTTTCCCTCCTTCTCCTCCCACTCCTCTTCCACTGTCCCGAATCACTGCTGACATCCCACCAACATTATCTTTCTCCATCCCATGTCTGCACAACTCTCAGCATTTCCCATTCCCTCCAAGCTTGCCTGCTATTCCCTTAGAAATGCAGGGAGTCTAGGAGACAAACTGTAGATTCAACAGGACAGAAGACCACAGATGGCAACAAAGACAGCTTGTTGTGAAAACAGCACTCAAGGGTAGGTTGGAGACTTGAGTTTTAGGAGTCAGGCAAGGGAATCAGAAAAAGAACCTTGGAGACAAGGGGTTCTCTTGACTACCCAGCTTTGCTGAGGTAGAGACAAGTTTTCTCACTCTGCAGATACAGATGAAGGTAAGTAGAGTGGCAGCCCCAAATGCAGAGCTCACAGCTGCAGTTACTCTGAATGACAGCAGGAGGTTTGGGAAACAATGAATGCAAACAAACAAACAAACAATGCTTGAGTTAAAATGGACATGAACAGTCTGAAATGCATACCTCCTCCAGTTCCTGGAAGACAAAGATGACTCAAACAGAAGTTGAGTTTCACAGGCTTCCCGCCTCCGCTGTCACATTCCCAGACGCAGAATCATCTGCACACATGTCACCCAGCATCTACAGCTACCAGCTCCTGCTGCCTGGGAAGTTAAGCTGGAGGATCAGATCTGCTAATGCCAGGAACTGAAAGTAAACCGGGCAAGGCGGGGATGATCCCAGTGACCTGAGGGCCATCGAGCATAGTGGAAAATCAGAGAAAGCCCTGATGAGGGGGACCCAGGATAATCTGATCTGCACAGCCTGGGATCTGCCATTATTTCTAGTTTCCTAGACAACCATGGCTGAACAACGTAGAAATTTAACTTCTATCTCAAAAATAATATAGGCTCTGGGACAAAAGAAGAAAAGCAAAGGGAGGCAATGCCATGTGCCCACGTTTCAAGGCACGGAGAGAAGCAGGGACACAAAAGTCTTCCCAAACAGAAACTGAAATCCCATTAGGCTCTGTGCTTCTGGTAATATTGCATTTGTATTTCACTCTATGTAAATTAGACCCCCATAATTCTAGCTCTCCCAGTTAATTGAGTGTGTGACTTCAGACAAGTCATGAACTTTTTGTAGTCCCTGGTTCCTCATCGTTAAGCTGAAACTAAGAAGCTTCCCTCTAAGTTTCTCATTGGCTCTAAAATAATGGCAAGAAACAAGCAAACATGTCCAGAAGGGCCACACCTTTGATATGAAGAATGTCTGAATGGGGTAAGCCATCTGTAGCAAATTCCCTCCAAATCATCCATACTGGAACCAGATTTGAAGAGAGAAAAAGATACCACCCTCAGCGTCAAAAGGAAGTGTCAGACCATCACTGGCTTTGCAGTCTTCCCTTGGAGTCTACTGTCTCCTGTGAGTTCTCTAAACTCTTCCACTTGAGATTCCCCAGTGGCTTCATGGTTGAGGCAAATGGTTTTCTGCCCTTGCTTCCAAGCTCTCTTTGGGTTTGCAGCACCCTGCTCAAGGAGCAGGAGCAGGGCTCCTGATGGGAGGGGACAAGGAGATGGGCATTTGTACTTGGGTGTGTGCAGCAAGCAGACTGAGATAAAAGGTCACAAAGACTTAGAAGGTGTCAGCAGCAGGCAATCATCACCCCAACCCACTTCTTATGGCTAAGAAAATGAGGGTCCAGAAAACTAGTGTGGCTTCTCACCACTCCTAAGCTCCCAAAAGAACAGAACTATCTTCAGGCTGGTTCTCTCACATGGAGAGGCTCCTGCCAGCTCCACAGGTTAAGCTGGTGTCCTTCCTTCCTTTCCTCCCACCCTTCCCCCCTCCCTTCCTCCCTTCCTCCCTTCCTTCCTCTCTTTTTCCCTTTCTCTCCCCTTCCTTCCTTCCTTCCTTCCTTCCTTCCTTCCTTCCTTCCTTCCTTCCTTCCTTCCTTCCTTCCTTCCTTCTCCCTCCTTCTTACTCTCTCTCTTTCTTTCCTTCCTTCCTTCTTTTTTAAACTTTTTTGCAGTTTTTATAGTTTTATTTAAACACAAACAAAATGTGCACATGAGCTGTCTATTCATTTTCTTTACTATGCAGCCTGGCATCGAGATTGGTGACTCTGGTGACCAGCTGGGCTGCTCTTCCCACAATGGCTTTACAGTTCTTAGAGGAAACATCCTGAGCGATCTCCACACAGTAAGATTTGTTGCACACCAGCAGCACTTCCAGCTCCCTAACACTGTGGATGAGGAACTTCTGGAAAACACTGGGCAGCATATGCTTTGTTTTCTTGTTGCTCTAGTAACAAATGTTGGGCATCAAGACCTGGCCCTTGAATTGTCTCCGAACCCCGTTGTCAGAACCTCTGGGTTTCTGCCAGTTATGCTTAATTTTGACATATCAGTCTGACTGGCACCAGATAAACTTCTTGGTCCTCTTTTTGATGACCTTCCACTTCACAAGAGGTCTGAGGGCAGCCATGACACCAAATAGGAGATGGCTGCCACCTCCATGGGCAGAACCAAGGAAGAGAGGACAGACAGGTTTCTTATGGTCACCTTCAGACAGAGGGGCTGGATCTACTGTAAATGGGTGCTGAAACATGGACACGTGGACCCTCTGGCTCCCCTATTTGTCTTCTCAGAGGGGCTTTGAGGCCTTAGGAGAGCCCGTGACTATGCAGAACGGAGCAACTACTTCTGTCAGAATGAAAAGGAATTCACAGATGTCTTGATGGCAGCCACCCAGTGTCACAGTTCAGTGGTAGCTGGGATGCAGAAAAACTCTGGATTAAGAAAGACTATCAAAGGAGCATCAAATCCAGATTGAAAATTGCTTTAGCAGCTAAAACAGGCATAAAAAGAGAGCAACTCACTCTAATCTGTAGGGCTTTTTGTTTGTTTGTTTTAATCTAGCCTTCCTGGCATTTTCTTAGTTATTGTGTTAAGACAATTACATTGTACATTTACTAAATTTCACATGTACCCTTGTAAGATGCAACACAGGTGTAATCCCACCAATCACCCTCCCTCCATCCATCCACCACCCTCCCTTCCCTCCCACCTCTCCCTCTCCCCCTTCCCCATATTCTTAGGTTATAACTGGGTTATAGCTTTCATACGAAAGCCATAAATTAGTTTCATAGTAGGGCTGAGTACATTGGATACTTTTTCTTCCATTCTTGAGATACTTTACTAAGAAGAATATGTTCTAGCTCCATCCATGTAAACATGAAAGAGGTAAAGTCTCCATCTTTCTTGAAGGCTGCATAATATTTCATGGTGTACATATACCACAATTCATTAATCCATTCGTGGATCAATAAGCACTTGGACTTTTTCCATGACTTAGCAATTATGAATTGGGCTGCAATAAACATTCTGGTACAAATATCTTTGTTATAATGTGATTTTTGGTCTTCTGGGTATATACCTCATAGAGGAATTACCAGATTGAATGGCAGATCTATTTTTAGATCTCTAAGTGTTCTCCAAACATCTTTCCAAAAGGAATGTATTAATTTGCATTCCTACCAGCAGTGTAGAAGTGTTCCTTTTCTCCACATCCATACCAACATCTCTAGTCTTGGAATTT